>CAWUFW010031291.1:0-15781 GCA_963921515.1 Calotriton arnoldi
CTGGCTCAGATCTGCCCTAGAAGGTCCCCCTGTCCCCAAGAACTCAACCTGGTCAGGTTCAAGTTCCTCTGGGACAGTTCCTTCTTCAGGGCTGAGATCATCCCCCTCAAGGGACTGATCTTCCTCCTGAGCCAAGGGGAAGGCACTGCCTTAACCCTACTACTCCTCCTCTTGGAAGGCACTTGGTCCATTCTTCCAGAATCCAAGGCCTGTTCAGTGCTAGACATTTTGGCTTGTGACCTGGTCACAGCAAACACATCTGCAGGGATCCCCAGCATTTCTGCATGGGTCCTGAGCTCCACTTCTGCCCAAGCAGAAGTCTCTAAGTCATTGCCAAGCAAGCATTCGACTGGTAGGTTTGCACTTACCACAACCTTCTTAAGGCCAGTTACCCCTCCCCAGGAGAAGTTAACAACTGCCAGAGTATGGTCTGTTCTGACATTGCTAGCATTGGTCACTTGGTACATCTCACCAAGCATAACTTGCCCAGGTAGCACAAGGTCTTGTGTCACCATTGTGACACTTGCCCCTGTGTCCCTAAATGCCAAAGCCTCACGTCCATTGATTAAAGGCTGTTGTCTGTACTTGCCCAGATTACTGGGACTCACAGTGGAGGTCACATCCATGCCTCCATCACAGACTAACACAGCCTGAGTCAGTTCCCTGACTAAGTCAGAGCCCAACTCAGTTCCCAGGGTGAACCCTACTAAACCCTTTGCTGGAGCACTTCCACCAACTGTACTAGGGGGAACAGGTGCCTTAGGGGCATTGGTGGGTGCTGGACTGGAGTCTTTGGACTTGGTGCAATCACTGGTCCAGTGGGTCTTTTGCTTACAGACCTTGCACCATGGTTTTCTTTGGCCTTTACCCTTGGTAGACTGGGAATCCCCACCAGAAGAAGATTTTTGGGGGCCTGATGAAGACTTTTGATCTTTACCCTTCTCCCCACCCTTGTCAGAGTTCTTAGCATCTTGCTTCTTGGTTTCCCCACCTTGGTTCTGTACCTTCTGCTTCACCCTGGTTCTGACCCATTTGTCTGCCTTCTTTCCCAATTCTTGGGGAGAGGTCAGATCAGAGTCAACCAGGTATTGATGCAACAGCTGATTTTGACAGTTATTAAGAATCTGCTCCCTCATTATCAGATTATACAATCCTGAGAAGTCACACACCTTACTGCCCATCAACCAGCCTTCCAGAGCCTTGGCAGAACAATCCACATAGTCTACCCAGTCTTGAGTCTGTGCTTTTTGGGTGTCTCTGAACTTCAACCTGTACTGTTCAGTGGTTAGGCCAAACCCATCAATAAGAGCACTCTTCAAGACCTTGTAATTGTCAGCATCCTCCTCTCTAACAGTGAGGAGCTTGTCTCTACCTTTGTCAGCAAAGGAGAGCCACAAGATTGCTGCCCACTGCTCCTGAGGGACCTTCTGTACTTTACAGGCCCTCTCTAAAGCAGTTATCCATTTGTGGATATCATCCCCACTCTGGTAGGGAGGGACAATCTTGCTCAGGTTCCTATGGTCATAGGACCTTTCCCTATCTCTAGGGACATGGCTGCCACCATGGGACTCTAGTCCCAACTTTCTTCTCTCTCTAAGGAGATCTAGGGATTCTCTATCTAAAGCTAATTGCTTTTTTCTGAGTTCCAGCTGAGTTTCCTCATACTGGACTAGCCTCTTTCTTCTCTCATGAGAGGATTCTCTCCTATGAGATGAGACAGAGCTCCCTATAGAGGTGCCAGAGTGGTTAGACTCCTGAGAAGGAGACCTAGACCTTCTGGGCACACTCTTAATCCTTCCTGGGGGGACAAAGAGGGCATCATTTTGATCATCCTCATCATCATCCACAGGAGGGATTGGGTTTTCCAGGTCAGGGTCATTGTCACCCTCCTGGCCAGTTTCAGAGGGGGGCTGGGGGTACTGGTACCCCTAGCGTCCTCCTCTTCTTCTGCCCCACCCTCAGCTCCTACCCCTTCAGTCCCTACAGGCTTACTAAGGTCATAAGCCACCAACAACTCCTTGAGGTGTTGGGTGGTGGGGCTTTGGCCTGTCCTTATTTTTCTCAAGTTACATAAAGCTCTCAATTCCAAGAATGGGAGTGTATCATACTTGGAGGGTGGAAGCTCAATGGCTTCCTGCAAGGATTCTTTGGATCCTGCCCTTAAAGACATTACTAGTGTGGTGTGGTGTATGCACTACCTACTCTAGTGTGGCCTACTAAACTCTCTTGAGTTGTAGAAAGGGTTGTGCTATCCCTTAACACACAACTCTAAGTTCAGTAGAACTTACTGTTATTCTAAGCTTAAATTATATGTACCTTAGGTACCTTTAGTGGTTTTCAGTTGATCAATTCAATTGAGATTATCTGGTAAAACAATAGCAAGCTGGAATCCCACACGCTGCACACCAATGTGAGAAGTTGGCCTGGCATATGCTGTCCACTAATTATAGTGGGCACCTTGCACCAGTCCAAATCGACTCTTATGGTAGATAGGTTAAAGACAACCTTATTGAAAGCTATCCTAGTGGTAGCTATGGAGAGCAGCCTTCAGGCTAAGTCTTGAAGGAATGTAAAGCAGCTTGTTTTACCAGTCTATAATCTCTTGAGTGACCAAATGAAAGAGCACCACACCAGGTATATATTCAAAATATATGTATTTATTACTAAACACACCCCTCTAGTCTCTTTATGAGGCTAGAGTTCGAAATACATAGGTTATAAGATCTTAAATCACAGTAATAGCACAAATACACGTTTGGGCCCTAGGGGCGTACCAAACCATATACCAATAAAGTGGTATGCGAACCACGACTGAACTAGACACTAGGCCTAGAGCCTCTAGAAGTGCTTGGACCACAAGGAACCACCCAAGGTAGTGACACAGGGGACCCACGGGAGACGCGTGCAGTGTAAATACACAACCGCGATACGCCGTTAACTTCTATGGAGAAAGTCGGGATCGGGAAAATAGAGGAAAGGGACACTTAAAAGAGGACTAGGACAAAACCCTTTGAGATCTAGGACTTTGAAGAGTCTCTACCCACGGGAGCACCGGAGTACTCGTGTTACCTCACCCAGGGAAGCCGGGTGCATAGGTGCCTTTCGGGGTCGGGTTTCGTCGTCGATTCGAATGGCGATCTGCTGCAAAGTGCTGCTGGCGGCCAAGAGAAAAGTGTCCGGGTGGATCCAAGAGTGGATCGGAGTTCTGGTGAACCTGAAAGCAGAGGGGACAGAGTCTGGGTCACTAGCCAGTGACCAGGAAGGCGATGGACAGATGCCCACCGATGTCGAGTGCTTCAGGTGCGTTGACGGTCGTCTTGACTCTTCAGCCACGAGGTCCGGGAGGCGTTGTCGGCGACCAGGAGCAGGATTCGGGCTGGTGCTCGATGTCTGTCGAGTGCTGAGGTGTCGGCGACCGGATTGGACCCAACAAGCCTTGGCAACGGCAAGTCTCGAGTAAGATGTAGATCGTCGATGGTGCAGACCAGCAAGGTCTGTGGAACTCACCCAGCGAGGGTAAGTGAGGGCAGGCCTGGAGCAACCAGGATGCCAAGTAAGGAAAAGATTGGCCTTCGTTAGGGCTACTAGCCAACGGGCTAGCGACCGCGAAGGAGCCTCGTGACGCCGCACGTGGAGCTGGCTTACAGGACACTCGTGGAGTGGGGGCCAGTGATCTTCGGTGCAGGTGGTGCTGGAGGCTAGGGCTACTCGGAGCCCAAAGCACGACTTCTTGGGAGACCCAGAAGATGATGCACTTGCAAGTGTGCTCGGTGTCCAGGGGTCACGGTCTCAAGTCACCCACGATAGCCACGGGCCTCAGCTTTGCTGGGGACTCAGGGTAGCCTCGGGGAAGTCTGAGAATCCACCTCTGGTGATGCGATGACTTCGGCGTCCGACGGGAGCTTCAGTAATGCGAACCGGACAGATGCTTCTTTGGTGCCTGCCAAGCAGGGGAGTCACTCCTTGACCCCAAGGGAGATTCTTCAGTCCTCTAATCTTGTCGTAGAGCGTCGAAGGTCCAGGATTCAGTTTCAGAGTTTCGTCCAGGTATAATCTAAAGTCCTAAGGACTGGGTTCCTACCTTTATTCTAAAAATAGGGGTTGGACTACTCTGTGGCCCCACCTATGGGTGGGTCAGGGCAGAGGGGTGGCTACACCCCTTTCCCTTTGTCCAGTTCGCGCCAAAGCAGGGGCTGCAAGCCCCTGATCCGGTTTGAACTGGGGTATGCACAGGGACACCAAATGTGCCCCCAGTGCAGGACTTCAAAGCACCCGAAAGTGCTCCCGCCCAGCCCCAATACACATTATCCTGTCTGGGGAGGTGGTCACACCTCCCTGGGACAGGAAACCTGTGTCCAGGCCTCCCCTGCCGGAGTTTCGTCCAGCAGCAGGAGGCCAGACTCGTGTCTGTGGCAGCAGCATCCATTTTGTGATGCCAGGGCTCTGGAAAGAAGTTACCGGACTCGTCAGAGTTAACATGTCTTTCCCTCTAGAAGGGTGGAATGCTACCCCCGCCGCCAGGATTGGCGGGGGGTAGTATTCCAAGATGTTTGACACCAAACACGACATGTTTAGGTGCAGCCATTCCAAAGTTAGCATTTTACCGCGAGGATATAATGCGCTTAAGAGTATATGGTCAGGCTGCACTACAAACAGCATCAGAGATGGTCTCCGAACGCTGCAGAGGGGCCCTGCTCATGCAGGGGCACCCTCTCACATAGGAACCATGCACTCTGCCTTTAGGATTGATAAGGCCTGCCTTAGGAGTGACTTATAGGTTTCTATGTGTGTATGTATTTCGTGATATAGGTAACCTATATCACAGTAAGGGGTGCATGCACCACCTTACCCAGGCTGCAGTAGCAGACCTGTGGTGTCAGTTTGGATGGCCTTGCAGGGGTGGCATAATACATGCTGCAGCCCCTGGCCGGCCTCTGAGGTACCTATGCCCTTGGTACATAGTATACCATATACTAGGGACTTATAAGGGCACTCCAGATCCCAATCAGAGATGTGCCTAAGGCACATGGAAACCATTTTAGAGAGGAAGCAGCTAGGCTGGGGTTCTGATTAGCAGGGCCCCAGCCAGACTAATGTCGAAAAACAGTGAAGCATCAGCAAAAAGTGGGGGTACCCATGTGAAGCAGACCCTACTCTCCTACACAACCCCCCCCAAACGTAGGGACATTAAACTAACCTTGCCCAGTTAAGTCTTCATGTTCTAAGTGGAAATACCTAGAGAGTCCATCTGCATTCGCATGGTTACTCCCAGGCCTATGTTCCACTGTAAAGTCCATCCCCTGTAGGGAAATGGACCACCTAAGCAGTTTGGGGTTTTCACCCTTCATTTGTTTTAGCCATAAGAGGGGCTTATGGTCTGTCTGAACCAGGAAGTGTGTACCAAACAAGTATGGCCTCAACTTCTTCAGAGCCCAGACCACAGCAAAGGCCTCCCTCTCTATGGCTGACCAACGTTTCTCTCTAGGGGTCAGCCTTCTGCTAATAAAAGCTACTGGCTGATCCTGACCTTCTTCATTCAATTGTGACAGTACAGCCCCTACCCCCAATTCAGATGCATCTGTTTGAACAATGAACTTCTTGGAGTAATCAGGACTCTGCAGAATTGGAGCAGTGCACATGGCCTGCTTGAGGTCATCAAATGCCTTTTGACAGCTAACTGTCCACTGAACCTTTTTGGGCATTTTCTTAGAAGTTAAGTCATTCAAGGGTGTCACTATTGATCCATACCCCTTGACAAATCTCCTATAGTACCCAGTCAGGCCTAAGAAGGCTCTCACCTGAGTCTGGGTAGTGGGAGCAGTCCAGTCCATGATGGTCTGGATCTTGCTCTGCAAAGGTTGAACCTGGCCTCCACCCACAAGGTGGCCCAGGTACACAACCTGACTCTGCCCTATCTGGCACTTAGTGGCCTTGATAGTCAGGCCTGCCTTTTGCAGGGCCTGTAAAACATTCCTGAGGTGGACCAGGTGATCCTCCCAGGTGGAGCTAAAGACAGCAATATCATCTAGATAAGCTGCACTATAGGCTTCCAGTCCTGTGAGAACTGTGTTCACCAACCTCTGGAAAGTGGCAGGTGCATTCTTCAGACCAAAGGGCATTACCACAAATTGATAATGCCCACTAGGGGTTGAAAATGCTGTCTTGGGCTTTGCAGTATCAGCTAGTCTGATCTGCCAGTAGCCAACTGTTAGGTCAAATGTGCTGAGATATTTGGCAGAGGCCAAAGTATCTATGAGCTCATCTGCCCTGGGTATTGGATGGGCATCAGTCCTAGTGACTGCATTGAGACCCCTGTAGTCTACACAAAACCTCATCTCTCTTTTTCCACCACTGGTGTGAGGTTTCGGTACTAGGACTACTGGACTAGCCCAAGGGCTATCTGAGGGCTCAATTACTCCCAATTCCAACATTTTCTGGACTTCAGTCCTGATACAGTCCCTGACATGGTCAGGTTGCCTATAAATCTTGTTTTTAATAGGCAGACTGTCCCCAGTGTCCACTTCATGAGTGCACCAGGTGGTCTGACTGGGTGTCAGTGAAAACATATGTCGAAACTGATTGAGGACTTGCCTGCAATCAGTTTGTTGCTGGGTAGTGAGGCTGCCTGCCAAGGCTACACCATCAACTGACCCATCGTCAGGGTTCTGTGAGAGCAGGTCAGGGAGTGGGTCACTCTCTTCCTCCTGCCCTTCATCAGTAGCCATGAGCAAGCCCATGTCTGCCCTGTCCACATATGGTTTTAACCTGTTGACATGGAGAACCCTGTGGGGACTCCTGGGTGTTCCTAGGTCCACTAAATAAGTGACCTCACCCTTCTGCTCAACAATAGTGTGGGGTCCACTCCATTTATCTTGGAGAGCTGCTGGGGCCACTGGCTCCAACACCCACACCTTCTGTCCTGGCTGGTAAACAGTCAGAACAGCCTTTTGGTCATGCCAGGCCTTCTGAAGTTCCTGGCTAGCCTCAAGGTTTTTGGTTGCCTTTTTCATGTACTCAGCCATCCTGGAGCGGAGACCAAGTACATAGTCCACTATATCTTGCTTTGGGGGCTTGAGAGGTAACTCCCATCCTTCCTTCACCAAGCACAGTGGACCCCTCACAGGGTGGCCAAACAGAAGTTCAAAAGGGCTGTAACCAACCCCCTTCTGAGGCACCTCCCTATATGCGAATAAAAGGCAGGGCAAGAGTATGTCCCATCTACGCCTAAGCTTTTCTGGGAGCCCTTTAATCATGCCCTTCAAGGTTTTGTTGAATCTCTCAACTAAACCATTGCATTGTGGGTGATAGGGTGTGGTGAACTTATAAGTCACTCCACACTCCTTCCACATTGCTTTTAAGTACCCAGACATGAAGTTAGCACCCCTGTCTGAGACTACCTCCTTAGGAAAGCCCACTCTTGAGAAGATTCCCAGGAGGGCCCTTGCCACCACAGGTGCTGTAGTGGTCCTGAGGGGAATAGCTTCTGGGTACCTGGTGGCATGATCCACTACCACCAGGATAAACCTGTGCCCAGAGGCTGTTTGGGGATCCATGGGACCAACAATGTCAATCCCTACCCTCTCAAAGGGCACCCCCACCACAGGTAGTGGTATCAGGGGGGCCTTTGTAGTGCCACCTGCTTTGCCACTGGCTTGGCAGGTTACACAGGAGCGACAAAACTCCTTACTGTCTTCAGACATGTGGGGCCAGTGAAAGTGAGGGACAATTCTGTCCCAAGTCTTGTTCTGGCCCAGGTGTCCTGCTAAGGGAATATCATGGGCTAGGGTCAATAGGAAGCCCCTGAACTTCAAAGGTATTACCAACCTCCTGGTAGCACCAGGCTTGGGGTCTCTACTCTCTGAGTACAGGAGTCCATCATCCCAATACACTGTATGGGGACCACTAGCTTTCCCAGCAGCCTCAGCAGCAGCTTGCTGTCTGAGGGGTTCAAGGGAGGGGCAGCTCTGCTGCTCCTGGCTCAGATCTGCCCTAGAAGGTCCCCCTGTCCCCAAGAACTCAACCTGGTCAGGTTCAAGTTCCTCTGGGACAGTTCCTTCTTCAGGGCTGAGATCATCCCCCTCAAGGGACTGATCTTCCTCCTGAGCCAAGGGGGAAGGCACTGCCTTAACCCTACTACTCCTCCTCTTGGAAGGCACTTGGTCCATTCTTCCAGAATCCAAGGCCTGTTCAGTGCTAGACATTTTGGCTTGTGACCTGGTCACAGCAAACACATCTGCAGGGATCCCCAGCATTTCTGCATGGGTCCTGAGCTCCACTTCTGCCCAAGCAGAAGTCTCTAAGTCATTGCCAAGCAAGCATTCGACTGGTAGGTTTGCACTTACCACAACCTTCTTAAGGCCAGTTACCCCTCCCCAGGAGAAGTTAACAACTGCCAGAGTATGGTCTGTTCTGACATTGCTAGCATTGGTCACTTGGTACATCTCACCAAGCATAACTTGCCCAGGTAGCACAAGGTCTTGTGTCACCATTGTGACACTTGCCCCTGTGTCCCTAAATGCCAAAGCCTCACGTCCATTGATTAAAGGCTGTTGTCTGTACTTGCCCAGATTACTGGGACTCACAGTGGAGGTCACATCCATGCCTCCATCACAGACTAACACAGCCTGAGTCAGTTCCCTGACTAAGTCAGAGCCCAACTCAGTTCCCAGGGTGAACCCTACTAAACCCTTTGCTGGAGCACTTCCACCAACTGTACTAGGGGGAACAGGTGCCTTAGGGGCATTGGTGGGTGCTGGACTGGAGTCTTTGGACTTGGTGCAATCACTGGTCCAGTGGGTCTTTTGCTTACAGACCTTGCACCATGGTTTTCTTTGGCCTTTACCCTTGGTAGACTGGGAATCCCCACCAGAAGAAGATTTTTGGGGGCCTGATGAAGACTTTTGATCTTTACCCTTCTCCCCACCCTTGTCAGAGTTCTTAGCATCTTGCTTCTTGGTTTCCCCACCTTGGTTCTGTACCTTCTGCTTCACCCTGGTTCTGACCCATTTGTCTGCCTTCTTTCCCAATTCTTGGGGAGAGGTCAGATCAGAGTCTACCAGGTATTGATGCAACAGCTGATTTTGACAGTTATTAAGAATCTGCTCCCTCATTATCAGATTATACAATCCTGAGAAGTCACACACCTTACTGCCCATCAACCAGCCTTCCAGAGCCTTGGCAGAACAATCCACATAGTCTACCCAGTCTTGAGTCTGTGCTTTTTGGGTGTCTCTGAACTTCAACCTGTACTGTTCAGTGGTTAGGCCAAACCCATCAATAAGAGCACTCTTCAAGACCTTGTAATTGTCAGCATCCTCCTCTCTAACAGTGAGGAGCTTGTCTCTACCTTTGTCAGCAAAGGAGAGCCACAAGATTGCTGCCCACTGCTCCTGAGGGACCTTCTGTACTTTACAGGCCCTCTCTAAAGCAGTTATCCATTTGTGGATATCATCCCCACTCTGGTAGGGAGGGACAATCTTGCTCAGGTTCCTATGGTCATAGGACCTTTCCCTATCTCTAGGGACATGGCTGCCACCATGGGACTCTAGTCCCAACTTTCTTCTCTCTCTAAGGAGATCTAGGGATTCTCTATCTAAAGCTAATTGCTTTTTTTCTGAGTTCCAGCTGAGTTTCCTCATACTGGACTAGCCTCTTTCTTCTCTCATGAGAGGATTCTCTCCTATGAGATGAGACAGAGCTCCCTATAGAGGTGCCAGAGTGGTTAGACTCCTGAGAAGGAGACCTAGACCTTCTGGGCACACTCTTAATCCTTCCTGGGGGGACAAAGAGGGCATCATTTTGATCATCCTCATCATCATCCACAGGAGGGATTTGGTTTTCCAGGTCAGGGTCATTGTCACCCTCCTGGCCAGTTTCAGAGGGGGGCTGGGGGTACTGGTACCCCTAGCGTCCTCCTCTTCTCCTGCCCCACCCTCAGCTCCTACCCCTTCAGTCCCTACAGGCTTACTAAGGTCATAAGCCACCAACAACTCCTTGAGGTGTTGGGTGGTGGGGCTTTGGCCTGTCCTTATTTTTCTCAAGTTACATAAAGCTCTCAATTCCAAGAATGGGAGTGTATCATACTTGGAGGGTGGAAGCTCAATGGCTTCCTGCAAGGATTCTTTGGATCCTGCCCTTAAAGACATTACTAGTGTGGTGTGGTGTATGCACTACCTACTCTAGTGTGGCCTACTAAACTCTCTTGAGTTGTAGAAAGGGTTGTGCTATCCCTTAACACACAACTCTAAGTTCAGTAGAACTTACTGTTATTCTAAGCTTAAATTATATGTACCTTAGGTACCTTTAGTGGTTTTCAGTTGATCAATTCAATTGAGATTATCTGGTAAAACAATAGCAAGCTGGAATCCCACACGCTGCACACCAATGTGAGAAGTTGGCCTGGCATATGCTGTCCACTAATTATAGTGGGCACCTTGCACCAGTCCAAATCGACTCTTATGGTAGATAGGTTAAAGACAACCTTATTGAAAGCTATCCTAGTGGTAGCTATGGAGAGCAGCCTTCAGGCTAAGTCTTGAAGGAATGTAAAGCAGCTTGTTTTACCAGTCTATAATCTCTTGAGTGACCAAATGAAAGAGCACCACACCAGGTATATATTCAAAATATATGTATTTATTACTAAACACACCCCTCTAGTCTCTTTATGAGGCTAGAGTTCGAAATACATAAGTTATAAGATCTTAAATCACAGTAATAGCACAAATACACGTTTGGGCCCTAGGGGCGTACCAAACCATATACCAATAAAGTGGTATGCGAACCACGACTGAACTAGACACTAGGCCTAGAGCCTCTAGAAGTGCTTGGACCACAAGGAACCACCCAAGGTAGTGACACAGGGGACCCACGGGAGAGCGCGTGCAGTGTAAATACACAACCGCGATACGCCGTTAACTTCTATGGAGAAAGTCGGGATCGGGAAAATAGAGGAAAGGGACACTTAAAAGAGGACTAGGACAAAACCCTTTGAGATCTAGGACTTTGAAGAGTCTCTACCCACGGGAGCACCGGAGTACTCGTGTTACCTCACCCAGGGAAGCCGGGTGCATAGGTGCCTTTCGGGGTCGGGTTTCGTCGTCGATTCGAATGGCGATCTGCTGCAAAGTGCTGCTGGCGGCCAAGAGAAAAGTGTCCGGGTGGATCCAAGAGTGGATCGGAGTTCTGGTGAACCTGAAAGCAGAGGGGACAGAGTCTGGGTCACTAGCCAGTGACCAGGAAGGCGATGGACAGATGCCCACCGATGTCGAGTGCTTCAGGTGCGTTGACGGTCGTCTTGACTCTTCAGCCACGAGGTCCGGGAGGCGTTGTCGGCGACCAGGAGCAGGATTCGGGCTGGTGCTCGATGTCTGTCGAGTGCTGAGGTGTCGGCGACCGGATTGGACCCAACAAGCCTTGGCAACGGCAAGTCTCGAGTAAGATGTAGATCGTCGATGGTGCAGACCAGCAAGGTCTGTGGAACTCACCCAGCGAGGGTAAGTGAGGGCAGGCCTGGAGCAACCAGGATGCCAAGTAAGGAAAAGATTGGCCTTCGTTAAGGGCTACTAGCCAACGGGCTAGCGACCGCGAAGGAGCCTCGTGACGCCGCACGTGGAGCTGGCTTACAGGACACTCGTGGAGTGGGGGCCAGTGATCTTCGGTGCAGGTGGTGCTGGAGGCTAGGGCTACTCGGAGCCCAAAGCACGACTTCTTGGGAGACCCAGAAGATGATGCACTTGCAAGTGTGCTCGGTGTCCAGGGGTCACGGTCTCAAGTCACCCACGATAGCCACGGGCCTCAGCTTTGCTGGGGACTCAGGGTAGCCTCGGGGAAGTCTGAGAATCCACCTCTGGTGATGCGATGACTTCGGCGTCCGACGGGAGCTTCAGTAATGCGAACCGGACAGATGCTTCTTTGGTGCCTGCCAAGCAGGGGAGTCACTCCTTGACCCCAAGGGAGATTCTTCAGTCCTCTAATCTTGTCGTAGAGCGTCGAAGGTCCAGGATTCAGTTTCAGAGTTTCGTCCAGGTATAATCTAAAGTCCTAAGGACTGGGTTCCTACCTTTATTCTAAAAATAGGGGTTGGACTACTCTGTGGCCCCACCTATGGGTGGGTCAGGGCAGAGGGGTGGCTACACCCCTTTCCCTTTGTCCAGTTCGCGCCAAAGCAGGGGCTGCAAGCCCCTGATCCGGTTTGAACTGGGGTATGCACAGGGACACCAAATGTGCCCCCAGTGCAGGACTTCAAAGCACCCGAAAGTGCTCCCGCCCAGCCCCAATACACATTATCCTGTCTGGGGAGGTGGTCACACCTCCCTGGGACAGGAAACCTATTGTCCAGGCCTCCCCTGCCGGAGTTTCGTCCAGCAGCAGGAGGCCAGACTCGTGTCTGTGGCAGCAGCATCCATTTTGTGATGCCAGGGCTCTGGAAAGAAGTTACCGGACTCGTCAGAGTTAACATGTCTTTCCCTCTAGAAGGGTGGAATGCTACCCCCGCCGCCAGGATTGGCGGGGGGGTAGTATTCCAAGATGTTTGACACCAAACACGACATGTTTAGGTGCAGCCATTCCAAAGTTAGCATTTTACCGCGAGGATATAATGCGCTTAAGAGTATATGGTCAGGCTGCACTACAAACAGCATCAGAGATGGTCTCCGAACGCTGCAGAGGGGCCCTGCTCATGCAGGGGCACCCTCTCACATAGGAACCATGCACTCTGCCTTTAGGATTGATAAGGCCTGCCTTAGGAGTGACTTATAGGTTTCTATGTGTGTATGTATTTCGTGATATAGGTAACCTATATCACAGTAAGGGGTGCATGCACCACCTTACCCAGGCTGCAGTAGCAGACCTGTGGTGTCAGTTTGGATGGCCTTCCAGGGGTGGCATAATACATGCTGCAGCCCCTGGCAGGCCTCTGAGGTACCTATGCCCTTGGTACATAGTATACCATATACTAGGGACTTATAAGGGCACTCCAGATCCCAATCAGTGATGTGCCTAAGGCACATGGAAACCATTTTAGAGAGGAAGCAGCTAGGCTGGGGTTCTGATTAGCAGGGCCCCAGCCAGACTAATGTCGAAAAACAGTGAAGCATCAGCAAAAAGTGGGGGTACCCATGTGAAGCAGATCCTACTCTCCTACACAACCCCCCCAAACGTAGGGACATTAAACTAACCTTGCCCAGTTAAGTCTTCATGTTCTAAGTGGAAATACCTAGAGAGTCCATCTGCATTCGCATGGTTACTCCCAGGCCTATGTTCCACTGTAAAGTCCATCCCCTGTAGGGAAATGGACCACCTAAGCAGTTTGGGGTTTTCACCCTTCATTTGTTTTAGCCATAAGAGGGGCTTATGGTCTGTCTGAACCAGGAAGTGTGTACCAAACAAGTATGGCCTCAACTTCTTCAGAGCCCAGACCACAGCAAAGGCCTCCCTCTCTATGGCTGACCAACGTTTCTCTCTAGGGGTCAGCCTTCTGCTAATAAAAGCTACTGGCTGATCCTGACCTTCTTCATTCAATTGTGACAGTACAGCCCCTACCCCCAATTCAGATGCATCTGTTTGAACAATGAACTTCTTGGAGTAATCAGGACTCTGCAGAATTGGAGCAGTGCACATGGCCTGCTTGAGGTCATCAAATGCCTTTTGACAGCTAACTGTCCACTGAACCTTTTTGGGCATTTTCTTAGAAGTTAAGTCATTCAAGGGTGTCACTATTGATCCATACCCCTTGACAAATCTCCTATAGTACCCAGTCAGGCCTAAGAAGGCTCTCACCTGAGTCTGGGTAGTGGGAGCAGTCCAGTCCATGATGGTCTGGATCTTGCTCTGCAAAGGTTGAACCTGGCCTCCACCCACAAGGTGGCCCAGGTACACAACCTGACTCTGCCCTATCTGGCACTTAGTGGCCTTGATAGTCAGGCCTGCCTTTTGCAGGGCCTGTAAAACATTCCTGAGGTGGACCAGGTGATCCTCCCAGGTGGAGCTAAAGACAGCAATATCATCTAGATAAGCTGCACTATAGGCTTCCAGTCCTGTGAGAACTGTGTTCACCAACCTCTGGAAAGTGGCAGGTGCATTCTTCAGACCAAAGGGCATTACCACAAATTGATAATGCCCACTAGGGGTTGAGAATGCTGTCTTGGGCTTTGCAGTATCAGCTAGTCTGATCTGCCAGTAGCCAGCTGTTAGGTCAAATGTGCTGAGATATTTGGCAGAGGCCAAAGTATCTATGAGCTCATCTGCCCTGGGTATTGGATGGGCATCAGTCCTAGTGACTGCATTGAGACCCCTGTAGTCTACACAAAACCTCATCTCTCTTTTTCCACCACTGGTGTGAGGTTTCGGTACTAGGACTACTGGACTAGCCCAAGGGCTATCTGAGGGCTCAATTACTCCCAATTCCAACATTTTCTGGACTTCAGTCCTGATACAGTCCCTGACATGGTCAGGTTGCCTATAAATCTTGTTTTTAATAGGCAGACTGTCCCCAGTGTCCACTTCATGAGTGCACCAGGTGGTCTGACTGGGTGTCAGTGAAAACATATGTCGAAACTGATTGAGGACTTGCCTGCAATCAGTTTGTTGCTGGGTAGTGAGGCTGCCTGCCAAGGCTGCACCATCAACTGACCCATCGTCAGGGTTCTGTGAGAGCAGGTCAGGGAGTGGGTCACTCTCTTCCTCCCTGCCCTTCATCAGTAGCCATGAGCAAGCCCATGTCTGCCCTGTCCACATATGGTTTTAACCTGTTGACATGGAGAACCCTGTGGGGACTCCTGGGTGTTCCTAGGTCCACTAAATAAGTGACCTCACCCTTCTGCTCAACAATAGTGTGGGGTCCACTCCATTTGTCTTGGAGAGCTGCTGGGGCCACTGGCTCCAACACCCACACCTTCTGTCCTGGCTGGTAAACAGTCAGAACAGCCTTTTGGTCATGCCAGGCCTTCTGAAGTTCCTGGCTAGCCTCAAGGTTTTTGGTTGCCTTTTTCATGTACTCAGCCATCCTGGAGCGGAGACCAAGTACATAGTCCACTATATCTTGCTTTGGGGGCTTGAGAGGTAACTCCCATCCTTCCTTCACCAAGCACAGTGGACCCCTCACAGGGTGGCCAAACAGAAGTTCAAAAGGGCTGTAACCAACCCCTTCTGAGGCACCTCCCTATATGCGAATAAAAAGGCAGGGCAAGAGTATGTCCCATCTACGCCTAAGCTTTTCTGGGAGCCCTTTAATCATGCCCTTCAAGGTTTTGTTGAATCTCTCAACTAAACCATTGCATTGTGGGTGATAGGGTGTGGTGAACTTATAAGTCACTCCACACTCCTTCCACATTGCTTTTAAGTACCCAGACATGAAGTTAGCACCCCTGTCTGAGACTACCTCCTTAGGAAAGCCCACTCTTGAGAAGATTCCCAGGAGGGCCCTTGCCACCACAGGTGCTGTAGTGGTCCTGAGGGGAATAGCTTCTGGGTACCTGGTGGCATGATCCACTACCACCAGGATAAACCTGTGCCCAGAGGCTGTTTGGGGATCCATGGGACCAACAATGTCAATCCCTACCCTCTCAAAGGGCACCCCCACCACAGGTAGTGGTATCAGGGGGGCCTTTGTAGTGCCACCTGCTTTGCCACTGGCTTGGCAGGTTACACAGGAGCGACAAAACTCCTTACTGTCTTCAGACATGTGGGGCCAGTGAAAGTGAGGGACAATTCTGTCCCAAGTCTTGTTCTGGCCCAGGTGTCCTGCTAAGGGAATATCATGGGCTAGGGTCAATAGGAAGCCCCT
>CAWUFW010031292.1:0-15780 GCA_963921515.1 Calotriton arnoldi
TGCCAGGAAATTTGACTCAGTGAAAAGGTAGAAACTCAACAAATCCACAACACTGTAAGAAGTAGCATCCACGACGCCAATGCCACATGAGGAATCCAACTCCGCCTCAACATCAGATCTGAGCACAGCCGGCAACACTGGCACAGATTCAGAAGCGGCAGCATCAGGAGCTCTAATGACCCCAGACCAAGAAACAACTTCAGTCTTACGGAGGAACTGGGTTTTTAGTCGAGGACAGGCGCCAAACATTGCGCCCACGAGCACCGAGGAAACTAAATACAGGCGCAACTGCAAAGGCGCGAGCGCAGAAAACGCAGGAAATCAAAGAGGAAACAACAACAAGCAAAGAGGCAACTGGAGGCGAAAATAAAAACTAATACCAACACAGTCATCAATCTGTCTAACCTCACACTATCTGAAGCAGAAACACAACTCCTTTCTTTAGGTTTAACCTACTGCCCAGAAAGTAGCTTTGACTACACCACCACCAAGATTGATATCTATAACTTCATCAGAAAACTCAAACTCATCAAATTCTTCCATCAAAAACAAGGCAGCAAACCGCCCACCAGTGGCAGCAATGAAGAGGCACTTACCCATGGCATCCTGGCAGTCTCAGACATTAGTATAATTAGAACCATGACAGAGCTTGAATCGCCAACGAACATTGCCCCAACACAACAACTCTTGCAGAATGCTGGCATAGACATCTCTACCAAAATCAAGAGTCCATTTCAGCCTCCGTCCACGTTCACGCCAACCATGCCCAGAGACGCCATTGACATTTACAATGACATTATTGTGGAAGAAGTTAAAAAGCTACACAAAAGAAAATCCCGGGCCAAACACAAAAAATCATTCAAACACAAAGAATACACGGACCTCATGACCAAATTAAAAGGAAGGACTGATATCATTATCAACAAATCGGACAAAGGAGGCAATATCGTCCTATGGCCTAGAGACTTGTACATGGAAGAAGCACACCGACATCTGGATGATGCCACTTGCTACAAACCTACAACAATGAAGGAAATAGCAACCTATGGGGAAAGAACTCAAAATAAGCCTCAACTATCATAGAACGCAAGGCACCATCAGCAAAGAGGAGTTTAGTTTTCTCAACAATGAATTTCCTGTACTTCCGATCTTGTACTTTCTTCCAAAGGTACACAAAGGCACATCTCCAATTCCAGGAAGACCGATCATCTCAGCACGCAAAAGCCTCTGCGAAAACATATCCAAATATGCTGATTTCTTTCTACAAGAGCATGTCAACAACCTCCCGACCTACCTAAGAGACACTAGCGACTTCCTCTCAAAAATCAGCAACATCTCATGGTCCCCGGACTGTGTCCTGATTTCTCTTGACATCACTTCACTATACACCAGCATATGACACTCTGATGGACTCAATGCATGCCATGAATTCTTGGCCAAGAGACCTATTCACTGTTACAAACATAACAAACTCATTATGCATCTCATAGAATGGTGACTGGAACATAACTTCTTTATGTTTAACAACAAGACATACCAGCAACTGAGGGCGTGGCAATGGGGGCTTGCTTCTCCCCCAGCTATGCCTGTCTTCATGTTGGCTGGTGGGAGGAAGCGGATCCTCAGGGTCACTCACTCGGAAGCTTGGTCTAACCATATCCTTTGTTGGCTGCGATATATTGATGACATTTTTGTGGTCTGGAAAGGCTCCATTGACAGTGCAAAAACGTTTATTGATGAGATCAATTGTAATGATTTGAATTTAGAGTTTAATGCCACCATAAGCACAGAATCAGTGGAATTCCTTGATGTCAAAGTATATGTCACCAACAGCACACTTCACACCACTCTCCACAGAAAAACCACTGCAGGAAACTCCACCCTATACGCCAGCAGTTTTCACCCAAAACACCTGATAGCAAGCATTCCTTACGGGGAAATACTGCGCCTGCGCAGAATATGCAACAACAGCACAGACCTGGCCAAATGCCAATTGGAGTCTCACATGAGATTCAGGGCCAGAGGCTACACAGATAAGATGATCACAGCAGCGACCACCAAAGCCAACTCATTTCCCAGAGAACACCTCCTACTAGGCACACACACTGACACCAGCAACAGTATTGACACTGCCCCAGAGCTGACCACGGACAGCAAGGTAACCAGCGCCTTATCATCACCCACAACACAGAGGCACGGGTATTAAAATCCATTTTTAATAAACACTGGGGCATTATCAAAACTGACTCCACACTAGGACCAATGGTGGCCCCCAGGCCGGAGATCACCTACAGGAGAGCTGTCTCCATGCACGATGCTGTAGTCAGAAATAGCCCGAAATAACCATCACCAAGAACTGGCTATCAGGGGTCAAAGGGTTTTTTAAATGCAGTAGCTGTAGGGCATGCAAGTTTGGAGTTAACACCACCCAAATCACGGCAGAGTTCAGGAACAAACCGATAGTGATCCAACAAAAACTCACCTGTAGAACAGAATACGCAGTCTACATTCTCACCTGTAGTTGTGGGCTCAGATACATGGGGAGCACTAATCTCCAAGCGCACCTTCGCATTCTGCAACATATCAGGGCTATTGTTAACAGTGACCCGGCATACCCAGTTGCCAGACACTTCAAAGCAACACATCACAACAACCTGGATCACTTGAAATATTGTGTAGTTGACTGCATCCCACCAATCAAACGTGGGGGTAATAGAGATAAATTGTTAAGACAACTGGAGTCCAAATATATTATTGAACTCAACACCAAGGCACCGACAGGACTAAATCTTATTGAGGATCTTTACCACTTCCTTTAAAAACATTGAAATTCACTGAAAAAACCATAGGTTTCAGGCACGTTATAGTTAGAAATTAACATTGAAAAAAACATTGAAATTCACTGAAAAAACCATAGGTTTCAGGCATGTTATAGTTAGAAATTAGCATTTAAAAAACCTTAGAAATTCACCTGAAAAACCATAGGTTTCAGGGACGGTATAGTTAGTTGGACATTTCACTCGTACAAAACCATAGAAATTCCCCCGTTATAGTTAGTTCAGCTAACTATAACTCTCGCCCCCGCAATGCACTGCTGATGACGTCACATATTACATCATTCATGACATGGTCAGTGACATCACTGATGACATCACTGATGACATCTCAAATGACATCACTGATGACATCACTGATGACATCATCCAGTGACTGTGTGTTTCTGTAGAGGTTAAATATGTTAAATATATATGGCAAGGTGTATTGAAGAATGAGTGGGTGTATAAGTGTCTGGATGAAGGATTTAGTAGGTGCGTGACTGACTGTATAAGTGAGTGATTAAATGTGTCTTACTGAATGCATGGGTTAGTGACTAAACTGTCTGAATGTGTGTATCAGTATCTTTGTTGTTGTGTAAGCTGCTGCATGTGTTGGTCAGTAGCTACATGAGTGTCTATATGGGTTATTGATCGGTTGCCTGAGTATTTGTATGGGAGACTGAGTGTGTGTGTGGGTGGGTGGGAGGTGTGTGACTCTGTGCATAGATGTGTGAGTGGCTGATTCACTGGGTGTATGGGTTCAAGAGTGCATGTGGAAACAGCTGTATGGGCGGGTGAGTGTGTGTATGGGTGTGTTGGTGAGAGATTGGATGTCTCAGTAGTACATGTCCAAGTAACTACATATGTAAAAGGCAGTGTATGTGAGAGTTGGAGTATATAAATGACTTTACGTGAGAGTCAGTGATTGTGAGAGTGGCTGTATGGATGAGTGTGTACTGGTATCAGTGATTGTATAAGAGAGTAAGTATGTGTTAGTATATGTTTGAATAAGTTAGATGGTGTGTGTATAACTGCATAGGTGAGGAAATGGGAGTGTGATTGATTCTTTGCATGACTGACTAGGTGTGTGAGTAACTCCATGGATGAGTGGCAGTGGGTGAGTGTCTGTATAGGTGTATGACTGCATATGATAGTGTTGTATTGATGAGTGACTGTATGTATGAGTGATTGTATGGGTGAATGAGTAGATGTGTGTGTAGACCTAGGATTCAGTGAGTGCGTATGTAGTAACTGGTATTGGTGTGTCGATGGTTTTGAAAATGGTAGTCTTTATTTTACATTGGGTGTATCAAAGGTTATATTAGAGTGTGAGGAGGTGCGTCAGATTTTGACGTGGATGATGTCATCAGTGATGTCATTTGAGATGTCATCAGTGATGTAATCAGTGATGTCACTGACCATGTCATGAATTATGTAATATGTGACGTCATCAGCAGTGCATTGCGGGGACGCGAGTTATAGTTAGCTGAACTAACTATAACGGGGGAATTTCTATGGTTTTGTACGAGTAAAATGTCCAACTAACTATACCGTCCCTGAAACCTATGGTTTTTCAGGTGAATTTCTAAGGTTTTTAAATGCTAATTTCTAACTATAACGTGCCTGAAACCTATGGTTTTTCAGTGAATTTCAATGGTTTTTTAAATGCTAATTTCTAACTATGCCTACAAAGGTAGGACATGTGAAGAAAGAGGAAGAAAAGCACAGAAAGAAGCAAGACAAATGCTGAAAGAGTCAACAGAAGTCCAGAAAGACAAACAAAAGTGCCGGAAGAAGCAAAAGATGTGCAGAAAGAACCAACAGAGGAGCAGAAAGTCCTCCTGTGCCCCCAACTTTTTACTGACGGGTACTGGTGGTAACTGACTCTGACTAACCAGGACCGGAGCCAGTGCTATGCTAAAAGACACTTAGAATACAGTGAAAATACCTACAAACACTAGGGAACACTATGCGTTGAAGTACCCCTGTGATTAGCATGACCTCCTCTGTATTTGCCATGAGTTAGTGCCTGGGTCATTGCATGAGTACATGGGTACTGAGTGGATGATTAGAGTACTGCAAGGAGAGTGCATGGTGAATTTATAAGTGCTTGGGTTTTGGTGGAGTGATTGGATAAGTACATGATGCTGGATGGGTGATTTGAGGAGTGCATGGGTAGTGACAGAGGGATTTCTGGACTGCATGGGTACAACCTGGGTAATTGGAGGAGTGAATCAGTACTGTGTAGGTGGTTAGAGGTCTGCATGGGTAGTGCACAGAGGATTGTAGCAGTGCATGTGTTAGTGCCTGGGTCATTCCATGAGTACATGGGTACTGACTGGAAGATTAGAGTACGGCAAGGAGAGTGCATGGTGAATTTATAAGTGCTTGGGTTTTGGTGGAGTGATTGGATAAGTACATGGTGCTGGCTGGGTGATTGAAAGAGTGCATGGGTACTGACAGGGCGATGGCTGGACTGCATGGGTAGTGCTCAGAGGATTGTAGCAGTGCATGTGTTAGTGCCTGGGTCATTGCATAAGTACATGGGTACTGATTGGATGATTAGAGTACTGCAAGGACAGTGCATGGTGAATTTATAAGTGCCTGGGTTTTGGCGGAGTGATTGGATAAGTACATGGTGCTTGCTGGGTGATTTGAGGAGTGCATGGGTAGTGACAGGGCGATGGCTGGACTGCATGGGTACTGCTCAGGGTATTGTAGCAGTGCATGAGTTAGTGCATGGGTCATTGTATGAGTGCATGGGTAGTGACTGGAAAATTAGAGTGCTGCAAGGAGAGTGCATGGTGAATTTATAAGTGCTTGGGTTTTGGCGGAGTGATTGCATAAGTACACACATGTCACATCAGGCCCCGCCCCTCCCTTCAGCACTGTGCAAACGCGCCCCCTGGCGGGCTTTTAAGTTGGGGATTAATTCCCCTTGAATCCTGAGGGCCCTGGGGGCCAACTAGCCCACCAGGTACCTCCAGTAGCGCCACAGAGCTGCGTTGCAGAGAGGTGGTCCAAGGCCACGCCCTTTTTACACCTCTCTGCAACGCAACTCCGTGGCGCTTACTGGACGTACCTGGTGGTTAGTTGGCCCCCAGGGACCCTCCTGATTCAAGGGGATTTAATTCCCCAACTTAAAACGCACCACAGGGCGCGTTTGCACACTTGTCACATCAGGGCACGCCCCCTCCCTGCACCACTGTGCAAACGCGCCCCCTGGAGCGTTGTAAATTGGGGGATTAAATCCCCTTGAGTCCTGAGGGTCCCTGGGGGCCAACTAGTCCACCAGCTACCTCCAGTAAGCGCCACAGAGCTGCGTTGCGGAGAGGTGTAAAAAGGGGCGTGGCCTCTGAACACCTCTCTGCAACGCAGCTCCCTGACGCATACTGGAGGTACCTGGTGGGCTTGTTCACCCCCAGGGACCCTCAGGATTGAAGGTGACTTAATCCCCCAATTTACAATGTGCCAGGAGGTGCGTTTGCACACTTGCTATGTCAGGCCCTACCACTGCCCTGCACCACTGTGCAAACGCGCCCCCTGGCGCATTGTAAATTGGGGGATTAATTCCCTTTGAGTCCTGAGGATCCCTGGGGGCCAACTAGCCCACCAGGTACCTCCAGTAAGCGCCACAGAGCTGGGTTGCAGAGAGGTGTAAAAGGGGCGTGGCCTCTGAACACCTCTCTGCAACACAGCTCCCTGGCGCATACTGGAGGTACCTGGTGAGCTGTTGGCCCCCAGGGACCCTCAGTATTCAAGGGGAATTAATTCCCCAACTTACAACGCGCCAGGGGCGCGTTGCTGAGTGCTGCAGGGAGGGGTGGGGCCTAGCCGCGATGCCGGCTTTTAAATTAATTTTTTATTTTACAAGGGGGCTGTTTGGCCCCCCTTCTTTTACATTAATTGGGGCCCTGGGGACCCCATCCCCCAGAGCCTCTCTTTTTTTTACTTTATAAAAAAAAACGGGAAGGGGGCCACGCGGCCCCCCTCCCGAGGCTAATTTCAGCCCCGGGGACCCCATCCCCCGGGGCATGGCCACATATATATATTTTTTAATATATTTTTTAAGGAGGGGAGCTGCGTGGCCCCCCCTCCAGAGGCCTCTACTGGCCCCGGGGACCCCATCCCCCGGGCAGTGCCTCTTTTATTTTTGTATTTTTATTATTGAGGGAGGGGGCCGCATGGGCCCCCCTCCCGCGGCCAATTCTGGCCCCGGGGACCCCATCCCCCAGGGCATTGCCACATATTTCTTTTTTTTTAAAGGAGGGGGGCTGCGTGGGCCCCCTCCTGAGGCCTCTATTGGCTCCTGAGGCCCATCCCCCGGGGCCGGCCCTATCCGTTGGGGACAGTGGGGGGAGCCCCAATGCCCCCACGGTCCCGCCGGCTCCCCACCTCCTGCAGGAGTCGGCATTGCTTTTCCACATGGGAAGCTGCTGACATGCAGCTCCCCGTGTGGAAAAGCAATCTGCTTTGGATTTTGGAAGCGAGAGCAGGTTTTGCTCTTCCTTCCAAAATCCAAAGCAAGTTTGCTATGACAGGGCGGGAGTCGCACGGCTCCCGCCCTGCCATTGCAAACAGCAGTGTCCCGGGGGTGGGCACCCGGGACACTGCAGGAGCCGGCCCTGGGGGTGGCGGTCCCCAGGGCCATGGAGGGCTCCAGGAGGGGGCCGCGCGGCCCCCCTCCCAATGTGATTGAAGCCCCGGGGAGGTGGTGGTTCCCGGGGCTCAGGGGTCCGTAACGGACCCCCGCATTTGCATTTTAGTGCCCCGGGGGAGGTGGCGGTCCCCGGGGCGTGTGGGGGCTCGGGCCCCCACACAGGTTTTATTATTTTTTTTAAAAAGCCCTGGGGGGTGGCGGTCCCCGGGGCAGCGGGGGGCCGTGTGCCCCCCGTGAATAATTAATAAAAGCCCCAGGGGGTGGCAGTCCCCGGGGCTTGGGGGGGCCTTGGAGGCCCCCCCACACATTAAAAAAGAAGCCCTGGGGGGTGGCGGTCCCCGGGGCCGCGGGAGGGCCGAGTGCCCTCCCGCACATAATGTTAACCAAGCCCCGGGGGGTGGCGGTCCCCGCGCTTCATTTTTTATTTTTTTTGCGGCGGGATTAGCGACCCCAAGCACAATTTCGCCGATTTTTTTTACAAAAATGCTTTTTTGGGCCCTGAGCAGGCCTAGGGGTCAGGGTGTTTCTACACTGCCCCCTTTTCTTTTTTTTCACCTTGTTTTTCTGTTTTCTTGTGACTCGGTTCTACCGAGTCCGAGATAACTACCAACACTTCCTGGTTTGGAGTGTTGACAGCCAATTAGAATAAAGCTCGTGGTCGGGAGGGTTCGCGAACCTCCTCGGCCATAGATATCAAAACTTTATTTTTATTTTCTCAGCAACTACTGAACGGTTTACACCATTTAAAAAAGGTCGCTTTCTGAACCAAGCACTACCTTTTTGACAAATTTGGGGTAATTCCGTTCAGCAGTTGGCTGTAGCCTTGCCTAAAGTTTCCTATGGGAAATTGATTTTTTGACTCTTATTTTTCGAATTTCTCAGCAACTACTGAACGGATTTACACCATTTTAAAAGGTCGCTTTCTGAACCAAGCACTACCTTTTTGCCAGAATTCGGGGTAATTCCGTTCAGCAATTCGAGCTGTAGCCTGTCTCAAAATTTCCTAAGGAAAATAACATGGGGAAAACGCGTTTTGGGACCCCCTTTTTCTCAGCCCCCGCTTGACGAATCACCCCCACACTTTCAGGATAGGCGCTGCCCTGGATAGACTTTTTGGGGAGAATTTCGTGAAGATTCGTCAAACAACGCGTAAAAGTTATTAGCAAATCAAAAAATGCTTTTCCTATGGAAACTAGGTTCTAACTATAACTACCTACTGGTGACCGCCAGTAGGTAATATATATATATATATATATATATATATATATATATATATATATATATATATATATATATATATATAACTCACGCCCCCGCAATGCACTGCTGATGACGTCACATATTACATCACTCATGACATGGTCAGTGACATCACTCATGACATCACTGATGACATCTCAGATGACATCACTGATGACATCACTGATGACATCATCCACGTGATCATCTGATGCACCTCCTCACACCCTAATATAACCTTTGAGACACCCCCTCTAAAATACAGACTACCATTCTCGAAACCATAGACACACCAATACCAGTTTGTACATTCCCACTCACTGCTTCATAGGTCTCACACACATCCAATCACTCACCCATACAGTCCCTCATACATGCAGTCACTCATCAATACAGCCACTATTATATGCACTCCTGCACCCATACAGACATCTCACACATCGCCACTCACCCATAGAGTTACTCACACACCTAGTCAGTCACCCAAAGAGTCAATCACAATGCCATTTACTCACCTATACAGTTATACACACACCACCTCACTTATTCACAGAATACTAACACATACTTACACTCTTATACAATCACTGACACAAGCACACACTCATCCATACATCCACTCTCACAATCACTCACTTTCACATACAGTCACTTATATACTCCAACACTCACATATACTGCCATTCACATATGCAGTTACTCACACATATACCACTGAGACATCCATTCACTCACCAACACAGCCATGCACACTCACTCACCCATACAGCCCCTGGCAGATGCACTCATGAACCCATACACCCAGTGAATCACCCACTCACACATGCAAGTAGTCACACAACACACACAGACACTCAGGCACCCATACAGGTACTCAGACAACCAATCAATAACCCATATAGACACTCATGAGAGTGAAATTGAAATTGAAAGTGATTTATATAGCGCATGGCTACCCAGAGGCTTCCCGCGCTGACGATAAGAGCTGTGGTGCAAGACAGAAGGCCCCTTAATGGCTAGATGGGAATAACCAGGTCTTCAGCTTTCCTGAATATTAGTTCATTTTGCTGCCCTCTAAGGTCCTGCGGGAGCTCATTCCACACTTTTGGAACCAAGTGGGAGAAAGATCTGCCTCCCCATCTAGATTTTTTAATTCTAGTGGTGCTGAGGAGGTGAGTGAGAGGACCTTAGAGATCTCAAGGGGGCATAAACCGAGATCAGGGCTTTCAGTTTGGGTGGGCCTTTGTTATTTAATGCCCTGTGAGCGATACAGAGGGCTTTAAATTTTTCTCTTGACGCTATTGGAAGCCAATGGAGTAGTTTCAAGGATTCTACAACTGGCGCTTGTCTATGGAGTTTGAGCAGGAGCCTGGCCGCCGCATTCTGCACAGTCTGGAGCCTCTTAATCACATACTTGGGGAGCCCAAGTAGAGGGAGTTCCCATAGTCCAGACGAGAGACTATCAAAGACTGCATGACGGTTTTCCTAAGTTGCTACGAATGAGTTCCAATATCTGTCTGAGCATCCTCAAGAGGCCAAAGCAGATGCCCGACAATTTGTTTGCCTGTTCGTTCATTGAGAGTGCGCTATCGAGCCACACCTAATTTTTTTACCACCAGTTTAGGAACTGGGGGTCACCCATGCAAGGAGGCCAGTGATTAAGGGGTCTCAGGGATAGCCCTGTTACCCAAGATCATGAGTTCAGTCTTTTCACCGTTCAATTTTAGGAGAGCTATTTGACATCCAGTTGGCCAGTTTATTCAGGCAGGAGCCCAGTGCAGAGTCTCCCTGATGGTGGGCCTGGGATAGAGCAACGATCAGATGGGTGTCAGTCCGCGTACGAAATGCCTAGGATGTCAAACTCCTGTATAATGTTGGCAAGCTGCCTTGCATATATATTAAATAAGGTCGGGCTTGGGGAGGAGCCCTGCGGCACTCCAGACTTTGAGGCAGACTGTCAGAGAGGCAGTCCTGATCCATAACTTGGAGCGACCGATCATCTAGAAAGGAACATAGCCACTCCAAGGCTCTGTCCTGGATACCTATTTCCTTCAATCTATTTTTTAACAAGGCGTGGTTGACGGTGTCGAACGCCGCACTGAGGTCAAGCAAAATAATCGCGGCTGACCCTCCGCCGTCAGTAAGATTTTGAGTTCCTCTGTGACAGCCAACAGTGCTGCTTCTGTACTATGGAGGGCGCGAAAGCCCATTTGAATGGGGTGGAGCAGTGCGTTGTCTTCCAGGAATTTGGTTGACATGCCTTTCCAGGAGTTTGCCCAGGAGAGGAAGAAGGGAGATGGGTCGAGGGTTGCTCAAATTGTCCGGGTCCAGACAGGGTTTTTTTTTTTTAAATTGGTTTTATTATAGCGTGTTTTCAGGCCCGGGGGACCGACCCTGATTCAAGAGATTTATTAAGTATTTTCACTAGAGGGGAGGACAACCTCACGTCACCTTGAGGATTGCATGTACCTATTCACCAACCCATGCATCCACTTACACACCAACTGACAGACGGATACAGACATTCACACAGATTAGTCACTCACCCATACATTCACCCAGACACGTATAATCACTCACTTATACAGTCAGTCACACACTGAGTGAATCATCATATATATATCACATTCTTAAACTTTTAGAAACACTCAGTCACTGTATGATGTCATCAGTGATATCATCAGTGATGTCATTTGAGATGTCATCAGTGATGTGATCAGTGATGTCACTGACCATGTCATGAGTGAAATCTCAGACTAACTATAACGTCCCTGAAACCTGTGGTTTTTTCAGTGAATATCTAAGGTTTTTTAAATGCTAATTTCTAACTATAACGTCCTGAAACCTGTGGTTTTTCAGTGAATTTTATATATATGTATTCAATCTTCTCTCACTCTTACAAGGAAGGAATCAGCACTCAGGTTGTAGTTTGGAAGTATTTAATCTCCAAAGGACGCGATCACGGGTTTTGGCTCATCCAAACCTTGATAACGATACAAGACGTCATTGTAGCTTCCTTATTTAAATGTACAAATGCCTCCAGTTGCCAACATTAACAAAGGACTACATATTACTTTAATCCAAAAAGCTGGCAGCCATATTCCCTGGTCACGTTGTGAAAATTCAGGAATTGATACAATAAAGAAAAGAAAACAAGTGTTAATATGCACACAATGTCATTTCAGCATATCTTGCCCCGTGACCGCCGTACCATGTATGTTCGTCAACGTGACTTGTTCATAATAAACATACTTAGGATTGCAAACATCAACATAAACAATAGACTACACATTACTTTAAAGTGAAAGGCTATCGGCCATATTGATCTGGGCACGTTGCGTATTATAATGGTTCTTACACGAAAGAAAAGAAAAAAAAGGGGTGTTAATATACACACACTATCCATAAATAAAGTTCTAGCGATTATAGATCCATTCCATTCACAGCTCATTTGAGATGTCATGAGTGATGTCATGAGTGATGTCACTAACCATGTCATGAATGATGTAATGTCTGAGGTCATAAGCGGTGCATTGCGGGGTGCTCAGGGTATAGTTGGCTCAGGTAACTGTAACTGTTGAATTTCACTGGTTTTGTACTGAGGCTGAAATCCGAGGTCTAACTATAATGTCCCTGTACTCTTTGTTTTTTTTCAAGCGAATTTCTAGGTTTTTTTTAGCGTTGAGTAAAGATGCCTATCACAATGGATGGTGGGGGGTTGGAGGCAGGGCCTGGCCTGGCATTGTGCTGCCCCCACCCAAGCTTGCTGCTCCTGCCTCCCCTCCTCCTTGTCATCACATTTTCCAAGTCCATGCCCCTGCTCCCTCATTACAAGCCCTGTGTGGCCGTTGTTCTGCCACTGGCCTTCCCGCCTTCTCTGAACAGTTAGCTTGCTGCCCCATCCATCTCCTCCCTATCCTCTGTTGTCTGAATACATGCACTAGCCTCCTCCCTCCCTGCCATGCATAGTCTGATGTGCTGCCACTGCCCTCCATTTAGCATGATGTCCAAGTCCACTCCTCACCGCCCTCCATTGCCCAATTCTATGCCCCATCATTGACCTCCTGCTTAGCCTCTGTGCTTAGCTTGCTGCCCCTACTCTTCTTCCCCCTGCCCTCCGATGTCTGTGTGCTGTGCCCCTGCTCCAGCCTTTTTGCCCATCATGTTCCATGGACCTGCCCCTCCCATGCTACTCTGAGTGTTCTGTTTACGAGCTGCCCACTCCCCTCCCACCTGCCCTAGCAGTGTCAGATGACTGCAGCCTGTCCCTGCCTACCTCCACCCTGCCTGTCCAACGTTCCATGCCCCCTATCCGCTTCCTCCTGTCCTCCACCAGGTCCATTTTACTGCCACACCGCCTCTGCCTCCCTGGTCTGTTGTGTTGCAACTGCTCCTCCTGCCCTGCCCCGCGTGGTCTGTTGTGAGGCCCCTTCCCCTGAACTCTGCCTGTCATGTGCGCAGCTCCTACCCCCTCCCTTCCCCATCCTCCATGGTCCTTTGTGCATGCCCCTGCCCCCTCCTTCTTGCCCATCATAGCCATTGTGCTGCCACTAACCCTCCCGCTTGCCATGCCATGGTCTTCTGTGCTGCCACGGCCCCTCCCCACCTTCCCTGTGTGGTCAGCTGGCTGCCCTGACCCCCTCCCACCTTCCCTCCATGTTCTGTGTGTATGCCATTATAGTCTCACGAGTTGCTCTCCATGGTGTGTCTTGCTTCTGAGTGCCCATCACTGCACTGACCTCCATGGTCAGCTTGCTGCTCCTGCCCTGCCCCCTTGCCCACTCGCCCTCTGTTTTCCATGTGCAGACCCCTATTCCCTCCCTCCTGGGTTGTCTGTTCCATTGTAATGCCCCTGATCCCTCCCTCCTGCCCTTTATGGTCCGTTATGCTACAGCTTTCTCTCCTGCCTGTCCATTATGGTCAGCTAGCTGCCCGTGCCTCTTTCCCCTCTGTTCTCTGTTGACTTAGCTTGTGCATGGTCCTGTCCCCTCCCTAGCCACTTTCCGTGGATTGTTGTGCTGCACTCCCGTACCGCATGCCCTGTGTGGTGTATTGTGCTGCCGCAAACCCTGATGCCTGCCCTGTAAGGTCAGTTTGGTGCACCTGTCCATGTCCCTCTTGTCCTCTGTTATCCAGTCATGTCCCTACCCCAATTCCTCCTGCCTTCCATGATCCAATGTGCCATACTTTGCTAACATTTTGAGCTTGGTAAGAGGAGATGATTTTGAAAAAAAAACTGGGGTATAGATTATCCCCAGTGACTGACATTAAGAAAAGAGGAGATTGTACACAGGAGACAGGTCAAATAAAGCCCATTTGAGGCTTAAAAACATTGGGTGTTTCCTGGCTGAATCGGGTCTGTTGGCATGTATGGATTTGTGCTACCACTGCCTCTTCCTTCTGCCCACAATGGTCTACAATATATTGCCACAGCCTCTCTTGCCTGTCCTGCATTATTGGTTTGTTGCCCCTGCCCCCTTTCCACTGCCCTCCATAGTCTGTTGTGCCGCCACTGCCCTTCCTGCCTGCCCAGTGTGGTCCAAATTGTTGCCCTCTGTACCCTCACTCCCTGCCTTCGAATTTCGAGTCACATGCCCCTGGCCTCTGCCTCTCAACAATATCCTAATGAACAACTGAGATTTGCTAACATACTATATATTTATTACAAAAGTGTGGCAACGCCTGACGTCATCTTGATGTGACCAAAACTGTAATACCTAGAAGCCATTTCCTTTAGAGAGTTACCAGAAATGAGAGGGTCTTATTTGCATCGAAATTATGGTTGAGTGCTCAAAAAAACTAAAATGAGGGACATATTTTCTGAGTTTTTCAAATAGCGACAAAGCACTTTTAAATTGTTTGTTATCTTTATGTTTTTTTATCCAGTTGACCACTTGATTAAATGTTGCACTTGGGGAAGCAGTGGTGTTGCTTCAAACTGCAGACTTTGCAACTGGGGAACCAGGTTGGAGTTTCAGCTTCAGATCGACATTCTGTGATTCTGAATAAAATCATAATCTCCCCATGTCTACAACCAAAATGAATTTGTCCTTGTGTGATGTAACCAATGCTCATGTAAAGCACTCCAATACCTGACCAGTCTGCACTATATAAAACTGCAAAAAAAAAAAGTGTTTTACTTCTGTCATTGGGCTATCACATTGGGCTACATCCCCAGACGATATTTGTGCTACATTTGGGCTCTTTTGTCTCTGGTGGCAATCTTGGGAGATTTATTTGTTGTTATGCAGTTTCTCAATTTCTGCCATTTTACTGCAGTCTCCTCAGTAGGAAATGCTTTCAAGTTTTTTACTTTGATTCCGTAAAGAAGGCATTCAGATGTGTCACACATTTGCCATAAATTCAGAATGTTAGCACTCTGAATTGCTCATTAGATCACTGTAGTAAAGCTACTGCTCACCAGGGAAGTCTGCTGGTATTGTGCATGTTTCAGTCTGCATGTCAGAATTTTTTTGAATGAAATAGAAGAGGATTTGAGAAGTCACTCAAAATGTGCCCACATTTTTCTTTCTTCAGCACTAATCATAATTTCTACTGCTTCTTAAAATGAACCCTCTCATTTTGTTCCTTTTTAAATTAAATGTTTAGTGTTACCAGTGTATTCCTATCAAGATGGCTTGAGGTGTGCCATACTTTGTCATAAGTAAGACTGTTAGCGCTCTAGTTGTTCTTTACAACATCCTGGGACATTCTGTCATTGGGCTATGTGGGCCACATCTGGGTGATATTTATTGTTTGATCTTTTTGTCTCTGGTGGCCATCTTGGGAGCTTATTTGTTATGAAGTTTCTAATTTCCTCATTTACTGCAGTCTCCTCAGTAGGAAGCCACTTTCAGTTTTGCGTTCCATCGAAGGCATTCAGATGTGTGTCACACATTTGCCATAAATTCAGAATGTTAGAACTCTAGTTGCTCATTAGATCACTGTAGTAAAGCTACTGCTCACCAGGAAGTCTGCTGCTGGTATTGAAAGTGCATGTTTCAGTCTGCATGTCAGAATGTTTTAATGAAATTGAAGAAATTTGAAGTCACTCAAAATGTGCCC
>CAWUFW010031293.1:0-15780 GCA_963921515.1 Calotriton arnoldi
CAATATTCGTTGGCTACACATATTCTATTTTGTATTACCATGGACATTTCCATGGATATATATTGCATGTACATCCATTAGCTTTATTATACATTATTCCAGTGCGCCATTTTGTACCTTTATTGTATATGAACTTATGAACCCCCATTACTTAGTGCTCAATTATTTACTGTACCCAAGACGCGAACAGTTTTAATTTCAAGTGTGATGATTTTCCATGGATTTGCTAAAGCCTGTATCTGTGTTTCTGATCAGTAGGGGGCATTGTCTGGGTACTATTGCTAATGAAGCATGCCCATAGTGTTATTGTTTTGTTACTTTGACATCGTCTAGTTATGTTATTACCTAAAAGTGTTGTCATAGGGGCGGATTCCGATCTCGGTCGGAGGCGCACCCAATACCATTCGGTCGGGAAAAAAGCCATGCGAAAGCCTGTTTCCCGACCGATCCGTACAGTACACCGAACGAGCAAGTACGATGCGCACAACAGCAAAAATCCGGCCGAGCCGTACTCACCCAAACCAGGTCCTGTTCTCCGACCGAGGCGAATCCGGAAACGCCGAATCGAGTCGCACGGAAGGAAAAATGCAGCCCCGTCCGGCCGGACAAGTACGATGCGCTTTCCGTACGCGCCGAACCCGCTCGCCACGCACGGCACGTCAAAGCATCCGGGAGAGGCGCACATAAGCTCCGATTCGCGCCACAACACGATCCACGGCTACGAGGCGAACACGCCAGCGACGAGGACGAGGCGAAGCGACGAGGCGAAGCGACGAGGACGACGCGAAGCGACGAGTACGACGCGAAGCAACGAGAAGGACGAACGACACGAACCAACCATGAATCCCTTCGTCCCGATCATACCAATATTCTACATTTACTACCGGAACAGGCACGGACGCGTACGGCGCAGAAGGTAAGCCAGACACCAACCACAAAACACATACAACACGTACACGACACATCACACACACACACGGGGATGCTGAATATACTTACACCAGCAACAGCAGCACCATAGGGGCGGGATGCCCATCACCAATGCCACATATGCACACAGGGGCCTGAATGCGCACCACCACCCCTACCCAGGGGTGGCATGATGCCTACCACCACTACCACCCTCACCCAGGGGTGGCATGATGCCCACCACCACAACCACCCTCACCCAGGGGGCAGGATGCCTACCACTACTACCACCCTCACCCAGGGGGCAGGATGCCTACCACTACTACCACCCTCACCCAGGGGGCAGGATGCCTACCACTACTACCACCCTCACCCAGGGGGCAGGATGCCTACCACTACTACCACCCTTAGCCAGGGGGCAGGATGCCCACCACTACTACCACCCTCACCCAGGGGGGCTGGATGCCTACCACCACCCTTAGCCAGGGGGCAGGATGCCTACCACTACTACCACCCTTACACAGGGGGGGCAGGATGCCTACCACTACTACCACCATCACCCAGGGGGGGCAGGACGCCTACCACTACTACCACCCTTAGCCAGGGGGGGCAGGATGCCCACCACTACTACCACCCTTAGCCAGGGGGGGCAGGATGCCTACCACTACTACCACCCTTACACAGGGGGCAGGATGCCTACCACTACTACCACCCTTAGCCAGGGGGCAGGATGCCCACCACTACTACCACCATCACCCAGGGGGCAGGATGCCTACCACTACTACCACCCTTACCCAGGGGGCAGGATGCCTACCACTACTACCACCATCACCCAGGGGGCAGGATGCCTACCACTACTACCACCCTTACCCAGGGGGCAGGATGCCTACCACTACTACCACCCTTACCCAGGGGGCAGGATGCCCACCACTACTACCACCCTCACCCAGGGGGCAGGATGCCTACCACTACTACCACCCTTAGCCAGGGGGCAGGATGCCCACCACTACTACCACCCTCACCCAGGGGGGGCAGGATGCCTACCACTACTACCACACTTACCCAGGGTGGGCAGGATGCCTACCACTACTACCACCCTCACCCAGGGGGCAGGATGCCTACCACTACTACCACCCTCACCCAGGGGGCAGGATGCCTACCACTACTACCACCCTTAGCCAGGGGGCAGGATGCCCACCACTACTACCACCCTCACCCAGGGGGCAGGATGCCTACCACTACTACCACCCTTACACAGGGGGCAGGATGCCTACCACTACTACCACCATCACCCAGGGGGCAGGATGCCTACCACTACTACCACCCTTACCCAGGGGGCAGGATGCCTACCACTACTACCACCCTTAGCCAGGGGGCAGGATGCCCACCACTACTACCACCCTCACCCAGGGGGGCTGGATGCCTACCACCACCCTTAGCCAGGGGGCAGGATGCCTACCACTACTACCACCCTTACACAGGGGGCAGGATGCCTACCACTACTACCACCATCACCCAGGGGGCAGGATGCCCACCACTACTACCACCCTCACCCAGGGGGCTGGATGCCTACCACCACCCTTAGCCAGGGGGCAGGATGCCTACCACTACTACCACCCTTACACAGGGGGCAGGATGCCTACCACTACTACCACCCTCACCCAGGGGGCAGGATGCCTACCACTACTACCACCCTTACACAGGGGGCAGGATGCCCACCACTACTACCACCATCACCCAGGGGGGCAGGATGCCTACCACTACTACCACCCTTACCCAGGGGGCAGGATGCCTACCACTACTACCACCATCACCCAGGGGGCAGGATGCCTACCACTACTACCACCCTTACCCAGGGGGCAGGATGCCTACCACTACTACCACCCTTACCCAGGGGGCAGGATGCCCACCACTACTACCACCCTCACCCAGGGGGCAGGATGCCTACCACTACTACCACCCTCACCCAGGGGGGCAGGATGCCTACCACTACTACCACCCTCACCCAGGGGGCAGGATGCCTACCACTACTACCACCCTTAGCCAGGGGGCAGGATGCCCACCACTACTACCACCCTCACCCAGGGGGCAGGATGCCCACCACTACTACCACCCTTAGCACAGGGGGCAGGATGCCTACCACTACTACCACCATCACCCAGGGGGCAGGATGCCTACCACTACTACCACCCTTACCCAGGGGGGCAGGATGCCTACCACTACTACCACCCTCACCCAGGGGGCAGGATGCCTACCACTACTACCACCCTTAGCCAGGGGGCAGGATGCCCACCACTACTACCACCCTCACCCAGGGGGCTGGATGCCTACCACCACCCTTAGCCAGGGGGCAGGATGCCTACCACTACTACCACCCTTACACAGGGGGCAGGATGCCTACCACTACTACCACCATCACCCAGGGGGCAGGATGCCTACCACTACTACCACCCTTACCCAGGGGGCAGGATGCCTACCACTACTACCACCCTCACCCAGGGGGGCAGGATGCCCACCACTACTACCACCCTCACCCAGGGGGCAGGATGCCTACCACTACTACCACCCTCACCCAGGGGGGCAGGATGCCCACCACTACTACCACCCTCACCCAGGGGGCAGGATGCCTACCACTACTACCACCCTTAGCCAGGGGGCAGGATGCCCACCACTACTACCACCCTCACCCAGGGGGCAGGATGCCTACCACTACTACCACCCTTACACAGGGGGCAGGATGCCTACCACTACTACCACCATCACCCAGGGGGCAGGATGCCTACCACTACTACCACCCTTACCCAGGGGGCAGGATGCCTACCACTACTACCACCCTCACCCAGGGGGCAGGATGCCTACCACTACTACCACCCTTAGCCAGGGGGCAGGATGCCCACCACTACTACCACCCTCACCCAGGGGGCTGGATGCCTACCACCACCCTTAGCCAGGGGGGCAGGATGCCTACCACTACTACCACCCTTACCCAGGGGGCAGGATGCCTACCACTACTACCACCCTCACCCAGGGGGCAGGATGCCTACCACTACTACCACCCTAACCCAGGGGGCAGGATGCCTACCACTACTACCACCCTCACCCAGGGGGCAGGATGCCTACCACTACTACCACCCTTAGCCAGGGGGCAGGATGCCCACCACTACTACCACCCTCACCCAGGGGGCTGGATGCCTACCACCACCCTTAGCCAGGGGGCAGGATGCCTACCACTACTACCACCCTTACACAGGGGGCAGGATGCCTACCACTACTACCACCATCACCCAGGGGGCAGGATGCCTACCACTACTACCACCCTCACCCAGGGGGCTGGATGCCTACCACCACCCTTAGCCAGGGGGGCAGGATGCCTACCACTACTACCACCCTCACCCAGGGGGCAGGATGCCTACCACTACTACCACCCTCACCCAGGGGGCAGGATGCCTACCACTACTACCACCCTTAGCCAGGGGGCAGGATGCCCACCACTACTACCACCCTCACCCAGGGGGCTGGATGCCTACCACCACCCTTAGCCAGGGGGCAGGATGCCTACCACTACTACCACCCTTACACAGGGGGCAGGATGCCTACCACTACTACCACCATCACCCAGGGGGCAGGATGCCTACCACTACTACCACCCTTACCCAGGGGGCAGGATGCCTACCACTACTACCACCCTCACCCAGGGGGGCAGGATGCCTACCACTACTACCACCCTTAGCCAGGGGGCAGGATGCCCACCACTACTACCACCCTCACCCAGGGGGCTGGATGCCTACCACCACCCTTAGCCAGGGGGCAGGATGCCTACCACTACTACCACCCTTACACAGGGGGCAGGATGCCTACCACTACTACCACCATCACCCAGGGGGCAGGATGCCCACCACTACTACCACCCTCACCCAGGGGGCTGGATGCCTACCACCACCACCCTTAGCCAGGGGGCAGGATGCCCACCACTACTACCACCCTTACCCAGGGGGCAGGATGCCCACCACTACTACCACCCTCACCCAGGGGGCAGGATGCCTACCACTACTACCACCCTTAGCACAGGGGGCAGGATGCCTACCACTACTACCACCATCACCCAGGGGGCAGGATGCCTACCACTACTACCACCCTTACCCAGGGGGCAGGATGCCTACCACTACTACCACCATCACCCAGGGGGCAGGATGCCTACCACTACTACCACCCTTACCCAGGGGGCAGGATGCCTACCACTACTACCACCCTTACCCAGGGGGCAGGATGCCCACCACTACTACCACCCTCACCCAGGGGGCAGGATGCCTACCACTACTACCACCCTCACCCAGGGGGCAGGATGCCTACCACTACTACCACCCTCACCCAGGGGGCAGGATGCCTACCACTACTACCACCCTTAGCCAGGGGGCAGGATGCCCACCACTACTACCACCCTCACCCAGGGGGCAGGATGCCTACCACTACTACCACCCTTAGCACAGGGGGCAGGATGCCTACCACTACTACCACCATCACCCAGGGGGCAGGATGCCTACCACTACTACCACCCTTACCCAGGGGGCAGGATGCCTACCACTACTACCACCCTCACCCAGGGGGCAGGATGCCTACCACTACTACCACCCTTAGCCAGGGGGCAGGATGCCCACCACTACTACCACCCTCACCCAGGGGGCTGGATGCCTACCACCACCCTTAGCCAGGGGGCAGGATGCCTACCACTACTACCACCCTTACACAGGGGGCAGGATGCCTACCACTACTACCACCATCACCCAGGGGGCAGGATGCCCACCACTACTACCACCCTCACCCAGGGGGCTGGATGCCTACCACCACCCTTAGCCAGGGGGGCAGGATGCCTACCACTACTACCACCCTTACACAGGGGGCAGGATGCCTACCACTACTACCACCCTCACCCAGGGAGGCAGGATGCCTACCACTACTACCACCCTTACACAGGGGGCAGGATGCCTACCACTACTACCACCATCACCCAGGGGGCAGGATGCCTACCACTACTACCACCCTTACCCAGGGGGCAGGATGCCTACCACTACTACCACCATCACCCAGGGGGCAGGATGCCTACCACTACTACCACCCTTACCCAGGGGGCAGGATGCCTACCACTACTACCACCCTTACCCAGGGGGCAGGATGCCCACCACTACTACCACCCTCACCCAGGGGGCAGGATGCCTACCACTACTACCACCCTTAGCCAGGGGGCAGGATGCCCACCACTACTACCACCCTCACCCAGGGGGCAGGATGCCTACCACTACTACCACCCTCACCCAGGGGGCAGGATGCCTACCACTACTACCACCCTTAGCCAGGGGGGCAGGATGCCTACCACTACTACCACCCTCACCCAGGGGGCAGGATGCCTACCACTACTACCACCCTTAGCCAGGGGGCAGGATGCCCACCACTACTACCACCCTCACCCAGGGGGCAGGATGCCTACCACTACTACCACCCTTACACCAGGGGGCAGGATGCCTACCACTACTACCACCATCACCCAGGGGGCAGGATGCCTACCACTACTACCACCCTTACCCAGGGGGCAGGATGCCTACCACTACTACCACCCTCACCCAGGGGGCAGGATGCCTACCACTACTACCACCCTTAGCCAGGGGGCAGGATGCCCACCACTACTACCACCCTCACCCAGGGGGCAGGATGCCTACCACTACTACCACCCTTACCCAGGGGGCAGGATGCCTACCACTACTACCACCCTCACCCAGGGGGCAGGATGCCTACCACTACTACCACCCTTAGCCAGGGGGCAGGATGCCCACCACTACTACCACCCTCAGCCAGGGGGCAGGATGCCTACCACTACTACCACCCTTAGCACAGGGGGCAGGATGCCTACCACTACTACCACCATCACCCAGGGGGCAGGATGCCTACCACTACTACCACCCTTACCCAGGGGGGCAGGATGCCTACCACTACTACCACCCTTAGCCAGGGGGCAGGATGCCCACCACTACTACCACCCTCACCCAGGGGGCTGGATGCCTACCACCACCCTTAGCCAGGGGGCAGGATGCCTACCACTACTACCACCCTCACACAGGGGGCAGGATGCCTACCACTACTACCACCATCACCCAGGGGGCAGGATGCCCACCACTACTACCACCCTCACCCAGGGGGCTGGATGCCTACCACCACCCTTAGCCAGGGGGGCAGGATGCCTACCACTACTACCACCCTTACACAGGGGGCAGGATGCCTACCACTACTACCACCCTCACCCAGGGGGGCAGGATGCCTACCACTACTACCACCCTTAGCACAGGGGGCAGGATGCCTACCACTACTACCACCATCACCCAGGGGGCAGGATGCCTACCACTACTACCACCCTTACCCAGGGGGCAGGATGCCTACCACTACTACCACCATCACCCAGGGGGCAGGATGCCTACCACTACTACCACCCTTACCCAGGGGGCAGGATGCCTACCACTACTACCACCCTTACCCAGGGGGCAGGATGCCCACCACTACTACCACCCTCACCCAGGGGGCAGGATGCCTACCACTACTACCACCCTCACCCAGGGGGGCAGGATGCCTACCACTACTACCACCCTCACCCAGGGGGCAGGATGCCTACCACTACTACCACCCTTAGCCAGGGGGCAGGATGCCCACCACTACTACCACCCTCACCCAGGGGGCAGGATGCCCACCACTACTACCACCCTTAGCACAGGGGGCAGGATGCCTACCACTACTACCACCATCACCCAGGGGGCAGGATGCCTACCACTACTACCACCCTTACCCAGGGGGCAGGATGCCTACCACTACTACCACCCTCACCCAGGGGGCAGGATGCCTACCACTACTACCACCCTTAGCCAGGGGGCAGGATGCCCACCACTACTACCACCCTCACCCAGGGGGCTGGATGCCTCACCACCACCCTTAGCCAGGGGGCAGGATGCCTACCACTACTACCACCCTTACACAGGGGGCAGGATGCCTACCACTACTACCACCATCACCCAGGGGGCAGGATGCCTACCACTACTACCACCCTTACCCAGGGGGCAGGATGCCTACCACTACTACCACCCTCACCCAGGGGGCAGGATGCCCACCACTACTACCACCCTCACCCAGGGGGCAGGATGCCTACCACTACTACCACCCTCACCCAGGGGGCAGGATGCCTACCACTACTACCACCCTCACCCAGGGGGCAGGATGCCCACCACTACTACCACCCTTAGCCAGGGGGCAGGATGCCCACCACTACTACCACCCTCACCCAGGGGGCAGGATGCCTACCACTACTACCACCCTTACACAGGGGGCAGGATGCCTACCACTACTACCACCATCACCCAGGGGGCAGGATGCCTACCACTACTACCACCCTTACCCAGGGGGCAGGATGCCTACCACTACTACCACCCTCACCCAGGGGGCAGGATGCCTACCACTACTACCACCCTTAGCCAGGGGGCAGGATGCCCACCACTACTACCACCTCACCCAGGGGGCTGGATGCCTACCACTACTACCACCCTTAGCCAGGGGGGCAGGATGCCTACCACTACTACCACCCTCACCCAGGGGGCAGGATGCCTACCACTACTACCACCATCACCCAGGGGGCAGGATGCCTACCACTACTACCACCCTAACCCAGGGGGCAGGATGCCTACCACTACTACCACCCTCACCCAGGGGGCAGGATGCCTACCACTACTACCACCCTTAGCCAGGGGGCAGGATGCCCACCACTACTACCACCCTCACCCAGGGGGGCTGGATGCCTACCACCACCCTTAGCCAGGGGGCAGGATGCCTACCACTACTACCACCCTCACCCAGGGGGCAGGATGCCTACCACTACTACCACCATCACCCAGGGGGCAGGATGCCTACCACTACTACCACCCTCACCCAGGGGGCTGGATGCTCTACCACCACCCTTAGCCAGGGGGCAGGATGCCTACCACTACTACCACCCTTACCCAGGGGGCAGGATGCCCACCACTACTACCACCCTCACCCAGGGGGCAGGATGCCTACCACTACTACCACCCTTAGCCAGAGGGGCAGGATGCCCACCACTACTACCACCCTCACCCAGGGGGCTGGATGCCTCACCACCACCCTTAGCCAGGGGGCAGGATGCCTACCACTACTACCACCCTTACCCAGGGGGCAGGATGCCTACCACTACTACCACCATCACCCAGGGGGCAGGATGCCTACCACTACTACCACCCTTACCCAGGGGGCAGGATGCCTACCACTACTACCACCCTCACCCAGGGGGCAGGATGCCTACCACTACTACCACCCTTAGCCAGGGGGCAGGATGCCCACCACTACTACCACCCTCACCCAGGGGGCTGGATGCCTACCACCACCCCTTAGCCAGGGGGCAGGATGCCTACCACTACTACCACCCTTACCCAGGGGGCAGGATGCCTACCACTACTACCACCATCACCCAGGGGGCAGGATGCCTACCACTACTACCACCCTCACCCAGGGGGCTGGATGCCTCACCACCACCCTTAGCCAGGGGGGCAGGATGCCTACCACTACTACCACCCTCACCCAGGGGGCAGGATGCCTACCACTACTACCACCCTCACCCAGGGGGCAGGATGCCTACCACTACTACCACCCTTACCCAGGGGGCAGGATGCCTACCACTACTACCACCCTCACCCAGGGGGGCAGGATGCCTACCACTACTACCACCCTCACCCAGGGGGCAGGATGCCTACCACTACTACCACCATCACCCAGGGGGCAGGATGCCTACCACTACTACCACCCTCACCCAGGGGGCAGGATGCCTACCACTACTACCACCCTTACCCAGGGGGCAGGATGCCCACCACTACTACCACCCTCACCCAGGGGGCAGGATGCCTACCACTACTACCACCCTCACCCAGGGGGCAGGATGCCTACCACTACTACCACCCTCACCCAGGGGGGCAGGATGCCTACCACTACTACCACCCTTAGCCAGGGGGCAGGATGCCCACCACTACTACCACCCTCACCCAGGGGGGCAGGATGCCTACCACTACTACCACCCTTAGCCAGGGGGCAGGATGCCTACCACTACTACCACCATCACCCAGGGGGCAGGATGCCTACCACTACTACCACCCTTACCCAGGGGGCAGGATGCCTACCACTACTACCACCCTCACCCAGGGGGCAGGATGCCTACCACTACTACCACCCTTAGCCAGGGGGCAGGATGCCCACCACTACTACCACCCTCACCCAGGGGGCTGGATGCCTCACCACCACCCTTAGCCAGGGGGGCAGGATGCCTACCACTACTACCACCCTCACCCAGGGGGCAGGATGCCTACCACTACTACCACCATCACCCAGGGGGCAGGATGCCTACCACTACTACCACCCTCACCCAGGGGGCTGGATGCCTACCACCACCCTTAGCCAGGGGGCAGGATGCCTACCACTACTACCACCCTTACCCAGGGGGCAGGATGCCTACCACTACTACCACCCTCACCCAGGGAGGCAGGATGCCTACCACTACTACCACCCTTACACAGGGGGCAGGATGCCTACCACTACTACCACCATCACCCAGGGGGCAGGATGCCTACCACTACTACCACCCTTAGCCAGGGGGCAGGATGCCTACCACTACTACCACCATCACCCAGGGGGGCAGGATGCCTACCACTACTACCACCCTTACCCAGGGGGCAGGATGCCTACCACTACTACCACCCTCACCCAGGGGGCAGGATGCCCACCACTACTACCACCCTCACCCAGGGGGGCAGGATGCCTACCACTACTACCACCCTTAGCCAGGGGGCAGGATGCCCACCACTACTACCACCCTCACCCAGGGGGGCAGGATGCCTACCACTACTACCACCCTCACCCAGGGGGCAGGATGCCTACCACTACTACCACCCTCACCCAGGGGGCAGGATGCCTACCACTACTACCACCCTCACCCAGGGGGCAGGATGCCTACCACTACTACCACCCTTAGCCAGGGGGCAGGATGCCCACCACTACTACCACCCTCACCCAGGGGGCAGGATGCCTACCACTACTACCACCCTTACCCAGGGGGCAGGATGCCTACCACTACTACCACCATCACCCAGGGGGCAGGATGCCTACCACTACTACCACCCTTAGCCAGGGGGCAGGATGCCTACCACTACTACCACCCTCACCCAGGGGGGCAGGATGCCTACCACTACTACCACCCTTAGCCAGGGGGGCAGGATGCCCACCACTACTACCACCCTCACCCAGGGGGCAGGATGCCTACCACTACTACCACCCTTACCCAGGGGGGCAGGATGCCTACCACTACTACCACCCTCACCCAGGGGGGCAGGATGCCTACCACTACTACCACCCTTAGCCAGGGGGCAGGATGCCCACCACTACTACCACCCTTAGCCAGGGGGCAGGATGCCTACCACTACTACCACCCTTACCCAGGGGGCAGGATGCCTACCACTACTACCACCCTCACCCAGGGGGCAGGATGCCTACCACTACTACCACCCTTACCCAGGGGGCAGGATGCCTACCACTACTACCACCCTTACCCAGGGGGCAGGATGCCCACCACTACTACCACCCTCACCCAGGGGGGCAGGATGCCTACCACTACTACCACCCTCACCCAGGGGGGCAGGATGCCTACCACTACTACCACCCTTAGCCAGGGGGCAGGATGCCCACCACTACTACCACCCTCACCCAGGGGGCAGGATGCCTACCACTACTACCACCCTTACCCAGGGGGCAGGATGCCTACCACTACTACCACCATCACCCAGGGGGCAGGATGCCTACCACTACTACCACCCTCACCCAGGGGGCAGGATGCCTACCACTACTACCACCCTCACCCAGGGGGCTGGATGCCTACCACACACCCTTAGCCAGGGGGCAGGATGCCTACCACTACTACCACCCCCACTCATAGGATGGACAATGCATGACACAACCAGCACACCACAAACTAGGGAATGCAAGAAGAAGACATCCCCCAACACCATGACAAGCGTGTGTAGACTGTGTCAAATGCCTACAACACCGAACATGACTTTGAACATACAATGTGACTCCCTAGCACATGTGCCACACATATATGTGTGTGGCACCCACAATGCAAGCAGGCCATGACCATTGTGGCAATGGGGTCCAAACCCCCATCATCACAGTGACCAAAATGTAAGTGTGGGGTCCATAGCTGAAGCACATTTTGAACATTGTGGCAATGGGGTCCAAACCCCCATCATCACAGTGACCAAAATGTAAGTGTGGGGTCCATAGCAGAAGCACATTTTGAACATTGTGGCAATGGGGTCCAAACCCCCATCATCACAGTGACCAAAATGTAAGTGTGGGGTCCATAGCAGAAGCACATTTTGAACATTGTGGCAATGGGGTCCAAACCCCCATCATCACAGTGACCAAAATGTAAGTGTGGGGTCCATAGCAGAAGCACATTTTGAACATTGTGGCAATGGGGTCCAAACCCCCATCATCACAGTGACCAAAAGGTAAGTGTGGGGTCCATAGCTGAAGCACATTTTGAACATTGTGGCAATGGGGTCCAAACCCCCATCATCACAGTGACCAAAAGGCAAGTGTTGACAAAGTAAGAGGTGCAACTGCCAAACTGCATGGATGATTCCTGGTCACAGAACAACAAACACATCAGTGGCAAAGTAGTGTATGTGTCCCATTGCAACATAAATTGGGGGAGCCAAATCCTGCAGTGCAAATAAGACATAACTTTGGCCATGTGCAGACAAACAACACCCATGGGGGCTGACACCGTCAACAATCATCAATGACACAATGACAGAAGTGACCATCCGAATGCAGACCCACATATTTGCACTAATGGGCACACACATGCAGATACCCTGTGGAGACTGCAGATGTGAGGCGAACAGATACCATACCATGGCAGCAATGGGACACACAATCAACAATTAGCAACAAATGAGGGCTCCCGCCCCATCAGCCTGGTCATGGAAGTGCCAACGGAATCATCAGCACAGATCCAACACACTTGTATAGCAATGTTGCACTGACAACACAGATGAGTCCTTCCCCATTGATGCCCAAACCTGCATGTTCACTGGAGATGGCCACACGGTCAGGGAAGTAGACGAATAGAACAATGGCAGGCACAACAGATGTGCAGGGGTGGAAGCCACAGATGTGAAGTTGCCAATCTAAGTAGGAAATCTCATTGCCAAATACTGAACACATGACACCCTCAGATGCTGCTATGGATGACATGGATACACCACAGGATAGGACACATAACCCCTGGACCACATGGGTTCCTGCACAGTAACACTTCATTATCATGAGACCAAATATCACCATCACTGCAGCAAGGGCATTGTTAGCATCATCAACATCATGTACATCAGAAGCAAAAGCACTAGAGAACAGAAAGTTGCTTTATTCAGCATATGTGGCATTAAAAGTAGAAGTCCGGTAGAACATAAACAAAGGCCAATGGCCAGTCCATCAACAAAGTCACAAGTGGGTGACAGTGGCAGATGCCACCCTACACATGCCTGCACAAAACCAGGGACAATCCACTAGGAGGGGCAACCGGGGGTAGGCCAGGCACCGCAGGGACAGGATCAGGGCTCACCAGGAGGAAGCAGGGAAGGGGTGGTGGGTGCTGGAGAGCCACTGACAACTGCAGTGGAGGTGTCTGACATGGTGTGTGCCGGCACAACTGGGGGCATGGCTCAGATGTTGTGGGTGCCGGCACGACTGCAGTGGACCCTGCAGATGGAGTGGACAGGTCCGCCACTGCAGTGCCCAAGTCAGACAGGGTGGTAGTGGACTCCACTGCAGTGCCTACCACCAGGGGAGGAGAATGGGGAACAGGCAAGGTGGGCTGGACAGAGGGGGAGGACACCCTCACCACATCAGTGGCACAGACAAGCGCAGCGGGGGGTGTGGTGCCGGGAGAGCAAGTGGCAGGGGGAGAAGGCCGGAGCCTCTTGGGGATGGTATATCTGTGGGTGGGGGAACCTGGGGCAGGGTGTGGCGGGGGCACCTGTGGAGTGGGGGCCTGAGGGATGGAGGAAGGTGACCTGGTGCTTGAGCTGCAGGGCGGCGGCGGGTCTTGCTCTTACCACTCCGGGGGACTTGCGGGTGGGGGCCTCAGTCTGTCTGCGCCTGGGGGAGGGTGTCCGGGGGCGAGGGGCACTCTGCTCCGTGTGGGGCTTCCTCTTCCCCTGGATGCTGGGGCAGCTGGATCGGAGGGGAAGAGGCCGAGGTCACTGAGGAAGAGGCGCTGGGTCTTTGGGGTTGCAGGTGAGGCAAGGGAGGGTGCTTTGGAGGAGAGGCAACTGAGGACTGCGCAGTGCCCGTGGATGCGTGTGTGTGTACCAGGGCCCCATCCCCTGTGAGTCTGGTTTCAGTCCCCTGACTGTGCGTGCGTGTGCGTTTAGTTTGTGGCGTGTGTGTCTGTGTGCTGGATGTGTGTGTGCTGGTGTGTGCCTGTGCCGGTGTGTGTGTGCTTGGGACGGGCAAGGTGCTGGGGAGTGTGGATGGAGCAGAGGCAGGAGGGGTGAGGGACTGTCTGAGGAGGGACACTGCTGCCGTCAGGGAGGAGTCCATGGACCTGTTGCCCTCTGTAGGTCAGACATGCCCGATGAGATGCCCTCCATGAACGACACCAGCTGAGTCAACAGTGCGGTGTGCGCATGGAGGACACTCAGCATGGCTGTCTGCCCTACATGGAGCTGGCGAAGGAGGTACACAGACTCCTCACTCAGGGCAGCAGGGGACACAGGGGCAGGGGTGCGGTGCCTGGGCCAAAGGAGACACGCTCCCGAACATGGGAGCCTCCACGGACCTGGGGAATGGGAGCCGATGGGAGGGCGGTGGTGGTGCTGGTGGTGGCGGGGACAGCAACACTAGCTGGGGTGTGGTGGCTGCTGACACCCGCCTCCACAAGGGAGTCATCCTCCGAGTTGCTCTGGTCCTCAGCTGAGGTGGATGGTGCTGAGGACTCCTCGGTGTGGCTCCCTCGCCCTCCGTGCCACTGGGTCCCTCCGACCACTCCTCGGCTGCTGACCCAGTCTGGCTCTCTGGCTCCTCCTGGTCCGTGGAGCTGTCCCCTTCCGTGGCCGTGGATGTATCTGCAAACAATGGGGAAACAGACAGACATCAGTCACCTGCACCAAACGCACACACCACTGTGAGCACAGCACATCACAGAGCAAGCCCTGGCATCATTAGTTGTACATTGCTAAAAGTGCCCTAACTGAACAGGAGAAGCCAATTGTCAGTCTGATGCCAAGCATGGCACTCACATCCCACATGGCCTTGCACCCATCTGTCTGGTGTCTGTTGGATTGCAACACCCCAGTGTGGACACATGCACCAAGTACACAGTAGTTGGACAGTGCAGAGGACACGGTGTGGACACATCACAGCTCTTGCCACTGAGTCAGTACAGGTTTCCGGATGAAAGGGATGCCCAGAGTCAAATAGGAAATGCATGTGATGCATACCAGCGACAGACACCATGATGCACCCATGTCCTGATAGCCAGCGCCACTATGGTGTGCATGTAGCACATGTCACTCCCCTGCAGGACCACAAATAAGTTGACACATGCCATGGCAGAGGCATGACTGTTAAGTCATACATCACTGTCTCAGTGATGTATGACTTGGCAGCCAGACAACAACACTATGCACTGTGTCACAATAGTAGGTCATGGGGAATGCAAGTCCTGGAGCTGCACAAGTGCACATGTACATCCCCCACACAACACATCATCTC
>CAWUFW010031294.1:0-15778 GCA_963921515.1 Calotriton arnoldi
GAAGCCCAGGTTAGATGTGCAGGACATCTAACCTGGGCTTCTATTGGAATTCCATAACGCATATTAGCAAGCCCATTATCGCCGTTTTAGCGGCAGTTTCCTGCCGCTAAAACGGCGATAATTTTAACGTGGGTCTTGCTAATAGGCCCCTCAATTTTTTCATCGATATTTTTTTCAGATATTTTTGTACTTACCTGTTTAAGTATAGGGAGTTGATATTTTTGCATTCTATATTTTTGCATCGGTATTTTTACTTCTATATTTTTAACATCGATATTTTGTCAGTAAACCTCACCAACATTCTTATTATACTATCACTACTGGGGATATTAACATATCCCAACTCTTCTCACAAGGCAATGACTGAGTGATAGAAATTGGGTCTCTGATTGGCAGAGGTATGCACCTTGTCCAAGCAAATGTTTTGAAGTCAAACCCCTCCAAAACTTAATGGCAAGACTTGGGGTAATATGAGTGGTAAGGCTGAGCACAGGGGGTTCAGAGTACGAGATAATTTCAGGGGTACTTTTCTGTAGCTCAAATTCTGTACTGAGTGTGGGCAGTATAAAAGTGCAAATACATCACACAAAAACAAAAATTGACCAAAAAGCTCAACCTCACTAACTTTGGGTGTTGTGAGCCCCTCACGCTCCTTGGCCCCAATGCTACAGTACATTTTGCACTAATGACAGGCCAGCTGCAGCACTGAGAAGCAGGCTGCCTCACTACCTCTGCCTTTCCCTCCATGCCTGGCAGTCACTCCAAGCCTGAAACAGTCTCTCTGTCCCTTTCAGAAAAAATGAGCCACCACATGTTGCCCCCACTTTGCAACGAGGGTTTCCTCAGCTCTAATGCTAGCAAGGCCCCATGCCTCTTTTCGGAGAGTAAGACAGTCATGATTCTGATGCAGTGGGCCCCTCAAAACCCTGGGATCCAGTGCCACTGTACCTGCTGCGCTAATGATAGCTACTGCCTTGAGAAACAGGCAGTCTCCTCTGCTCTTTCTTAAAAACATGGGCCTGATCTTGTCCCATATCCATTTGTAATCTCTTTGAGGCCCAAGTTAAGCTGTCTACTCTGCTTCAATATTCACCAATCTTGGGCCATTGGTATGAAGCCAGAAACACTGGCACAGCAAGTGTGCACTGTGGCCTAATGCTAACAAGGAAGGTTAGTAAAACAGTCATAATTGGGATTTTGTTGGCCACTCACAACCCTGGGCCACAGTGCCACTGCACCTGCAGCACCAACGATACCTACAGCCCTACAAAACAGGCTTCATCCTCTGCCCACTACACAGAGCTATTACTCCTAGGCCTGAGGCTCAGAGTAGGCTGTCTGCCCCTTTGTGTGATTAAAAAAAGGGAACAAAGCCCCACATCTCGCCCCCCCTTCCCTGTTGCTGAGGTCCCGTGCCCTCTGCTACAAGGGTGATCTGGGCCCTAATACTAGCAAGGAAAATGGGCCTCCTCTCCACTTTTTGCTGGTAAGACAGTCATATTTGAGGAACAGTGGTTACCTCACACCCTTGATCAACTAGAAAGAACCCCACTGCCTGAAAAAGTATTGGGAAAAATGCTATTCGTCACGGATACAATACCAAAACAGAAATGTCACATCCCCCCAAAAAAAGACAGAACAGTGTGCTAAAGGCAAAAAAGGCCAAACATGTTACAAGGTACTAACAAACGTAAACCATATTTTTTTTAGAACAATTATATCAAATTTATTGTAACAAATCTCAAAATAGCAAAAAACATAATACGTACACTTGATAAAGATTCAATAATATACAATGTAATACTAGAAAAACCCAGGCGCAACACTCATACTAAAACCCACTTATTCTCTAACAAATTCATACTCATTCATTCGCACATACATAAAAATCACACATGTCCTACAGTCTCCAAAACACATCCATTGGTCACCCCCCACAGAGTCTAAACACAATATGGTGACTATCTTGGACCACATTGTACCATGTGGTTTAATAATAGTGACGTCGAATCACCCTATCATAGTATCATTTCATTGGATGAGGCAAAGTTTGTTGACACAATTTATCTTAACATTTCAATAAATGCCACAGTTAAATAGTCTTGGGCGAGACATAAGGAACAGAGGACTCCAGCGCCGACGCGCATTTCGGTGTCCGACCCCAATTGGTGAGACTCACCTTCTTCAGGGCGCAGTATGATAGGATGGCAGGGTGAGAAAAAGAGGAGAGCCTGGGAAACATGAGAAAAGCAAATAATCAGGCTCAACAGTGTAAAAAAGGATATATTAAATGAAGCCACACTGTAGAAAAAGGATAGGGGGGCGTGGACGCACGAGGATAAAAAACTATAAGTGGAATGGGAATCGAAGGTGAGCATGGAATACAGTGATAAAGAGAGAAAGACAACCGTATATCCCATAGTTTCTAGAATAGAAAGTAGTAGACCTACTTGTGACCAAAGTGATATGAAGTGGAAAACGTGAATAAGGAACCATACCCCTCACCTATTTTACCGAAAAGTGAGTAAGGAATTATAAGGCAATAGACAATACCTGAGTTTACATACAGTCAATCCAACACAACAAGGTTCCAGGGACATACGGATTTAAAGTGAAGTTAAAGGTGTCCCTTAAAGGAAGACATGCACATAGAACAAACATGTCTTTAACACACTGGTTCTTACAGAAGTCAGTATTGTTGGCCAAAAGATAGCCAAACACAGAAATCCTCTCTCTACCTGTCCCGCACTTACCAAGACGTGGTGAGAACAGAGAGCAGCCAAGCGGTTGAATAAGAAAACTGTCTGCCACTGGGGACCACCAGAATCAGCCAGTGGACCGGGGGATGAAAACCGTGTCCAGGCCGGGAGTACCAGTCTGTTCGGGGCAAGAGGAGAAATTCTCCCATGGGGTGGCATCCTTGATTCATGCACCCTAGAACTAGAAATAACAAGAACTGTCAGTGACTTATTCCTGACTCAGAGGTACGAGAATTGGACTATGGTATAGACTGCACACCCGGAGTCAAGAATCCATAGACCCCAAGATGCGAAAAAAGGGGGGAGGGAGGGTGGTGTAGGGGGCCAGACGGGGTGAAACCAGGCCAGGATCAGTAGACCAATATGGAAGTCACCGCAAGATAAAAGGGTACATTGTCTACACAGGCCGGTGAATGGGCCGTAAAAGAAATAGAAATGTATGGACAATGATAGGTGATGAACCAAAAACTACAACAGGCTCTTCCTATCTACATGCCGCCTGCTAAGTAAACTAAAAAGGTAAGAAAATATATATAGCCCCAGTGCATGAAAGGAGGGCGATCCTGGAAGGCATGCAATAATACAAATAGCACGGGCCAGATGGGCTCAACTGTTCCTGCTGACAAACTGCTCATTCAGGAGCCTTAAAAACCTAACCACAATGGGAAAAAACAGTCCAGGATGGTCAGAGTAGAGGGTCCCGGGGGCCTAACGATAGGGAGGCCCTGATAGCGAGTACATAGTTGACCCTCCCGGGCTAAAGCAACGGGCAGATAGCTAAAATAGTACGGCCCAGCGCTTACCTCCAATGCAGCTGGTGAACGAGTACAGTAGTTCCCGTACGGATACACGGGAAGTATCAGCCGGGGGGCCGCAGAAACTCCTCCCCTGTACATACCGACGCCGGACCACACACGCGGCCCTAAATAGCACCGGGCATGACGGTTCCTTATTCACGTTTTCCACTTCATATCACTTTGGTCACAAGTAGGTCTACTACTTTCTATTCTAGAAACTATGGGATACACGGTTGTCTTTCTCTCTTAATCACCGTATTCCATGCACGCCTTCGATTCCCATTCCACTTATAGTTTTTTATCCTCGTGCGTCCACCCCCCCTCCTATAATTTTTCTAGTGTGGCTTCATTTAATATATCTTTCTTTACGCTGTTGAGTCTGATTATTTGCTTTTCTCATGTGTCCCAGGCGCTGCTCTTTTTCTCACCCTGCCATCCTATCATACTGCACCCTGCAGAAGGTGAGACCCACCAATTGGGGTTGGATACCGAAACGCGCGTCAGCGCTGGAGTCCTCTATTCATTATGTCCCCCCAAGACTATTTAACTGTGGCATTTATTGAAATGTTAAGATAAATTGTGTCAACAAACTTTGCTTCATCCAATTAAATGATACTATGATAGGGTGATTCGACGTCACTATTATGAAACCACATATTTCATTGTGGTCCAAGATAGTCACAATATTGTGTTTAGACTCTGTGGGGGGTGACCAATGGATGTGTTTTGGAGACTGTAGGACATGTGTGATTTTTATGTATGTGCGAATGAATGAGTATGAATTTGTCTGAGAGAATGAGTGGGTTTTAGTATGAGTGTTGCGCCTGGGTTTTTCTAGTATTGCATTGTATATTATTGAATATTTATCAAGTGAACGTATTATGTTTTTTGCTATTTTGAGATTTGTTACAATAAATTTGATATAATTGTTCTAAAAAAAATGTGGTTTAAGTTTGTTAGTACTTTGTAACATTTTTGGCCTTTTTTTGCCTTTAGCACACTGTTCTGTCTATTTTTGGGGGTATGTGACATTGCTGTTTTGGTATTGTATCCATGACGAATAGCATTTTTTCCTAATACTTTTTCAGGCAGTGGAGTTCTTTCTAGTTGATTACGTGTCTCTTCTCCTGTTACCCCTGCCTACGTATCTGTTCAGGGGCCCCCTTCTGTGTGATTTTTCTGTATTTTTCCAGCCTAGTGCTGTGGGGGTACGTCCGTCCCCTTCCCTTTCCCGTGGAGTCGTACATAGGAATAGTTTTCTTTTTTCTTTTCTTTTTTCTTTTCTTTTCTCTTAATTCTTTGATTCACAATCTATATAGACACACAAGTATATGTGTATTGTAATTTTTCTGTTCTTCTTTTTTGAATTATGTTGATTTCTGTTCTCCTATTCTTTATGTCTGTTGTTTGATTGATTGGTATACCTATCTATATCATTCACCTCTTCTGGCTTCAGCTGCCCCTTTGTAGGTGGCCTGTATCGTTAGTTCCTAGTTTCTCACTCATCGATGGACAGTATCAAAACATTTGGTTTCTCAGATGAGGATTTCGCTAGACTATTGGGTCATACATCTGGGGGAGATCGACCCTTTACCCTATCGAAAGGGTTTAATGAGGAATGGATAAAATTACTTAACCTGAAAAAGAAATCGAAAAGAACGGAATCTCATGCTAACTTTATGTTAGAATATTTAAAGGCAGATACCATTCCGATTGGCCTAAGGGTGAAAAATATACCTGGCTTATTCATTACAATCAGACAGTTCTTAGAGAAGTGGGCACTCATCTCTAATAGATGCTCTAGGGACTGGATGATCCTTATAAGAAACAGCTAGAGAAGTGGTCTCCATTCTTAACAAGGAAATCCAGGACCTAGAGGATAAACTAAAACAGAACAACAGCATTGATGAGAGCAAGAAGAAATTAGAGGAATTAATTTGGAGTTGGATTCGCTCAGCAAATATCTCCTGAAAAGAAAAACTGAGAAACTAAGAAAGGATATACGTTTGTTTTCTCAGGAACTAACCTACCCATACCTTGCAGAGAATTATTACACCACCAATAGTGACAGCTCATCAGGCCAAGGACAATCTAGTTGGGGGAACAGACGAGTGATTACTTTCTCGGATACCACCGACTCGGACAGTGAAGGCTCCTCACATCAACAAAACAGTTACCAGCCTAGACAAGATCAATACGAACGACCTCCCCACATAATCGTTTTTTAGGGAACAGACGAGGCAACTACTGCCAAAGATTCCGGAACCAGCAACAGAGAGGATATTACCAAGACCAGGAACAACCACAGAAATATCTTCAAACCAGAAGCCAACAGTATTAGAGAACGTAACCACCATCCTAGTATTTAATTTATCATCAGAAAGTATAGATACCAATACTGAGACTCTCCTTACTTGAGGCATGTTGTTTGTTCCCACTGCTACCATCAATAGATTTGAACTCACCAAAGACATGTTTTCTTTCTTTCGGAGAATTAGATTAAAAAAATTCTTTCAAACTAGACAAACTATCAGTGACGAAAACTCCTCCGGACTGAAACCATCATCGGATTTCATCCCTAGCTTAGATCTACATGGTCCAGAAGTGGAGATTTTTAAAAAGTCAGTCATGTGTAAAGTCCAAAAGGCCATCAGGTTTGTTCCTAAACCCCTTTTCAACATGTCAAAAGAGGAAAACATGGCCCTTAAATCTCTCAATGACAACAATAGGGTCACTGTTAAGACTTGCGACAAGGGGGGAGGCATTGTGATCTTTGATACGACTCAATACAATAAGAAAATGCAAGAACTATTGGGGTCGCCGAGGCACTACAAGAGGATCACCAATAATCCGGAACCTATTCTTAAACGAAGGATTGCCAACATTGTGGAAAACGCGGCCGCTAGAGGTACCATCTGCAAAAAAGAAGAAGAATTTCTTACTCCAGCGCATACACGGATACCCATTATATATGGTGTCCCTAAGACACATAAGGATGAGACGAATCCTCCGCTAAGACCTATTGTTTCCACCATTGGGGCAGCCACCGAACCCCCATCCAAATATGTGGATATATTCCTAAAGTCCATTGTTCACAAACTTCCATCATACGTGAAAGACACCGGACATTTCATCTCGAGAATAGAGAACCTCCCCTTCAATGATCAGAGGGAATTCCTGGTTACCATGGATCTGGAGGCCCTCTATACTAACATCCTGCAAAAAGAGGCTATGAGGGTCATGCAAGAAGTCCTGGAAACGGAGGATGACTGCACCAACTCAACATTTATCCTGGAGTGCATGGACTTGGTTCTCAGTGAAAAATGTTGGGAATTTAATGGGGACCTTTTCCAACAGATACAGGGGGTGAGCATGGGGGCGGCGTGTGCCCCCAGTGTAGCCTGCCTGTACATGGGCCACTTTGAATCCCATCACATATATAATGAAATGGCACCGTTTTTTTAAAACGTCCTTCATTGATCACGTTTTATTGATGACGTTTTTTCATCTGGAGGGGAGATCAGGAAACCCTGGCAGAATTCATATTATGAATAAATGCGTGTGACTCTAATCTTAAATTCACAGCACATATTAGCAATGTAAAAGTTGAATTCCTGGATGTGTGGGTGGAACCCCATAATTCCCACCTCTCGGTGTCTTTGTACACCAAACCCACAGCCAGGAACACATTACTACATTTTAGTAGCTTTCACCCCCGATGCCAGATGGACGGAATACCATTCAGTCAATTTCTTCGACTGAGAAGAAATTGTACCACTATCACGGATTTCATGATTCAAGCAGAGATCCTCAAGCATAAACTTATTGCCAGAGGATATCCGGCTAAACTAATAAAAGACTCTTTGAAAAGAGCGAGATACTATGATCGTGAGAGCATGTTCAGACCCAACAACAAGCAACAGCAAGACAAACTGGTCTGTGTTACTAAAAACTCTAACATCTATGGCAAAATTCGTCAAATCATCAATACGCAACAGCATTTACTTAACATCAATGATAATGACCACAAATTGCCCAGACCTCTTCAAGAGAAATAAGAACTTACGTAATCTCCTATCTCTTGGTTAAAGCTAAGAGAACGGAAAAGGAGAATTTCTGTCAGAAATCCATCACGGGGGGGACCCCATTAAAGGTAACCACAAATGTGGTTCCTGTCAGGTCTACCCCAATGCTATCGTGGCTGACAACATCAGGATAAATAATAGAACTGTGTTTCTCAAGGACATAACCAACTGTTGTTTATCCAACATTATTTATCTCATTCTATGCCCGTGTGGGTTGGCCTATGTCGGCAAAACCGGCCGTGAATGCAGGAAAAGAATTGGCGAACACAAATCCAACATCCCTATCGCCAAACATTCCGCTCCATTAGTCCATCACTGGAAGGAATTTAACCACTCAGAGGGGGAGCTGAGGTGGATTATCTTGGAGAAGATAATGCCTCAGTAGGGCAGGGATACCATCGCTATTCGTAAGAAAAGGGAAGTATTTTGGATTTTCACACTTCAAACCAAAGAAAAGGGACTGAATGAACAGGTCCCATGGGAAAACGTAATTCTATAGTGGTCGGTCCTCCTTTTCTTCTTTGGGCCACTGCCCTATGTCCTTATGAGTAAGCCTGTTTGCCATCCCAGCACCTTGATGTGGTAGGTACCTTAGTGTTTGATCACCCTGTCTCTCCTTTTCACATTATTTTGTCTGCGGTAGAGACTCCGGATCTACTGGTCTAGAGTGTGCCTTGATCTTTGATCACCACCCCGACATTTGATCACCGTCTTCTCTTGCCCGCTATCAGGATAATACTTTTTCTTTGGTGAAGGACCTCCCCGCCGTGGTCTCCATTTCTGATTACCTCTTGTAGTAGCCACCCCCGGGCTAATTTGGCCTATGCCCCTTCTAGACTGCCCTAGTAGGGCCCCTTATTTGGCCTTTGACCGGCCCGCTCCTGTTTCTATCTTTCTTTGATATAGTTATTTCCTTTTTTTCTCTTTTTACTCCGATCTTTTGGAGATTTGTACCATTGGGGGGCCTCATGTCCCTGCAATATTTCGCTTTGATCATTCTGCTCGATGTTTACCCTTTCAAGATGGCCGCACCCTCCTGCCCTATGGATATCTCTCTATCACCAGGCAGGAATGGCAGACCGAGTTCTGCCTAATAAGGAAGACAGGTTTTTTCCATGTGGAAATCCCGTATCCCACACGTTCTATTTTTTGTTTGTACCGTGTTTTGGATGTGAACCTTCCCTCCTCTCGATACCCTTTCCGTTGTTTTGTCACCATTTTAAGATGGTGCCGTACGTACAATGAGTTTTGACGGTGGACGTTTACCCGTCCAGTCATGCCCGGCGCTATTTAGGGCCACGTGTGTGGTCCGGCGTCCGTATGTACAGGGGACCAGTTTCTGCGGCCCCCCGGCTGATACTTCCCGTGTATCCGTACGGGAACTACTGTACTCGTTCACCAGCTGCATTGGAGGTAAGCACTGGGCCGTACTATTTTAGCTATCTGCCCGTTGCTTTATCCCGGTAGGGTCAGTTATGCACTCGCTGTCAGGGCCTCCCTATCGTTAGGCCCCCGGGTCCCTCTACTCTGACCATACTGGACTGTTTTTTCCCACTGTGGTGAAGTTGTTAAGGCTCCTGAATGAGCAGTTTATCAGCAGGAACAGTTGCGCCCATCTGGCCCGTGCTGTTTGTATTATTGCATGCCTTCCAGGATCGCCCTCCTTGCATGCACTGTGGCTATATATATTTTCTTACCTTTTTTGTTTACTTAGCAGGAGGCATGTAGATAGGAAGAGCCTGTTGTAGTCTTTTGGTTCATCACCTATCATTGTCCATACATTTCTATTTCTTTTAGGGCCCATTCACCGGCCTGTGTAGACAATGTACTCTTTTATCTTGCGGTGACTTCCATATTGGTCTACTGATCCTGGCCTGGTTTCACCCCGTCTGGACAACTACACCGCCCTCCCTCCCCCCTTTTTTTGCATCTTGGGGTCTATGGATTCTTGTCTCTGGGTGTGCAGTCTATACCATATTCCAATTCTCGTACCTCTGAGTCAGGAATAAGTCACTGACAGTTCTTGTTATTTCTAGTTCTTGGGTGTATGAATCATGGACGCCACCCCATAGGAGAATTTCTCCCCTTGCCCCGAACAGATGGGTACTCCCGGCCTGGACACAGTTTTCATCCACCCGGTCCACTGGCTGATTCTGGTGGTCCCTAGTGGCAGACTGTTTTCTTATTCAACCGCTTGGCTGCTCTCCGTTCTCACCACGTCTTGGTAAGTGCGGGACAGGTAGAGAGAGAATTTCTGTGTTTGGCTATCTTTTGGCCAACAATACTGACTTCTGTAACAACTAGTGTGTTAAAGACATGTTTGTTCTTTGTGTATGTCTTCCTTTAAGGGACACCTTTAACTTCACTTTAAATCCGGATGTCCCTGGAACCATGTTGTGTTGGATTGACTGTATGTAAACTCAGGTATTGTCTATTGCCTTATAGTTCCTTACTCACTTTTCGGTGAATAGATGAGGGGTAAGGTTCCTTATTCACGTTTTCCACTTCATATCACTTTGGTCACAAGTAGGTCTACTACTTTCTGTTCTAGAAACTATAGGATATACGGTTGTCTTTCTCTCTTTATCACTGTATTCCATGCACGCCGTCAATTCCCATTCCACTTATAGCTTTTTATCGTCGTGCGTCCACCCCCCCTATCATTTTTCTACAGTGTGGCTTCATTTAATATATCCTTCTTTACACTGTTGAGCCTGATTATTTGCTTTTCTCATGTTTCCCAGGCGCCCCTGGCTACGTATTTTTTCAGGGGCCCCCTTCTGTGTGATTTTTCACCTCACACCCTTGGTCACAGTGCCACTGCACCAGCTACATTAATGGTAGTGCTGGCCCTTTCATAAAAATACAGCCCCCATATATTAATCCTTTCCTCGGGTCATCTCTCTAAGAAAGAGCTGTGTCTGTCCATTTGTAGATAGAAAAACTAGCCACTAGATAGCACCCCTCCTATGGGCCATGTATTTGATGATATCAATGGATCTCACTCTTGTCCTCTTTCTCCTGGGCCATTACTCTGAAGCCCCAGGGGTCCGGATGATCAGGGCTCTGTTTCTGAATGTGATGCTGCTGGCTGCCCTGCAACTTACCTGACAAGACATCTGAATGTCAAAGTGGGCAAGATCTATGAGGAGCAATGTGCCTATGTTTTTTAGTTTCACAAAACCAGTTCCATACTTTTTCTTAAACAAAAAAAAACAACCATGAAAGGGGAGAGGATGGGGCTATCATGTGTTGTTAAGCAGAGGGCAGTACAGAGACCAAGGTGCCTGCTACCTGAAAAAATGTAAATGTGTGCAATTGGTTAATCACCTAATGTAAGGGCTGCTTGGGACCCAGTATAAGCCTTAATTGATGGAGTCACTTCAAGTTTCATGATGACAAGTGACTTAATGGTGTTGAGTTCGGGACAGAGTCCTTATAATGGATACTTATAGAAATGCTTGCACTACATACAGTCTCATTAATTATTACTAAATATATGCTTTGAAAGCCCTTGCTTTATCTTAAACACTAAACCCAGAGTCACTGGAATTATACAAATCTGTGGCTTTTTTAGCATAATCATGGATCTGCCACATTTGCCACATAAAGCATCTTCTGGTGCATAAGATGCCGGTTTTAGTAAAAAAAGTTGTTTCTAGGTCAAACTGATCAAAAGTTACTAAAATGTGGTGATATATGTTCCCACGCAGTGGAAGGCCCATCACAAAGGTTAACTGGCCACTTTTCATTTGTTTATTTCTGTATTTGGTTGTTAAACTTGTACTATGAGGTACAATCTTTGCCCAAATAGTAGTACCATGTGTAAAAAGTCCAAAATAATGAAGTAATAGTGCCAGAAAATATGCAGCAATATTTGCCTTTTGTTCTTGCATAATTTCATTAACTCTACTGCATAATTTGGTGCTCCACTGCCGCATAATTCCAGTGGCTCTGACTAAAACATTCTGCAGCAGCTTACAGTGTGTAATATAATTTTAAAATAATGGTTTACATATTGACATTCACAGTGCTTTCTGTTACAGGCCGGTACCTCGTCACACTATGGGGCCGATTCCGATCTCGGTCGGAGGCGCACCTAACATCATTTGGTCGGGAAAAAAACCATGCGAATGCCTGTTTCCCGACCGAACCGCACATTATTCCGAACGAGCAAGTACGATGCGCACAACAGCATAGATTCCGACCCAGTCGTACTCACCCAATCCAGGTCCTGTTCCCCGACCGAGCCGGATCCGTAAACGCAGAATCGAGTCGCACGGAAGCCAAAATGCAGCCCCGTCCGGCCGGACAAGTACGATGCGCTTCCCGTACGCGCCGAACCCGTCGCTACGCACGGCACGTCAAAGCATCCGGGAGAGGCGCACATAAGCTCCGATTCGCGCCACAACACGATCCACGGCTAAGAGACGAACACGCCAGCGACGAGGACGAGGCGAAGCAACGAGAAAGACGAACGAGACGAGACCAACCATGAATCCCATCGTGCCGATCCTACCAATATTCTACATCTACTACCGGAACAGGCACTGACGCGTACGGCGCAGAAGGTAAGTCAGACACCAACCACAAAAACAAACTACACGTACCCGACATATCACACACTCACAGAGGGATGCAGAAATTACTTACACCAGCAACAGCAGCACCATAGGGGCGGGATGGCCATCACCAATGCCACATATACACATAGGGGCCCGGATGCCCACCACCACTACCACCCCTACCCAGGGGTGCCAGATGCCTACCACTACTACCACCTCTACCCAGGGTGTGCCAGATGCCTACCACTACTACCACCTCCACCCAGGGGGTGCCAGATGCCTACCACTACTAACACCCCTACCCAGGGGTGCCAGATGCCTACCACTATTACCACCTCTACCCATGGGGGCTGGATGCCTGTCACTACTACCACCCCTACCCAGGGGTGCCAGATGCCTACCACTACTACCACCTCTACCCATGGGGGGCTGGATGCCTGTCACTACTACCACCCCTACCCAGGGGGTGCCAGATGCCTACCACTACTACCACCTCTACCCAGGGGTGCCAGATGCCTACCACTACTACCACCTCTACCCATGGGGGGCTGGATGCCTGTCACTACTACCACCCTTACCCAGGGGTGCCAGATGCCTACCACTACTACCACCACTACCCATGGGGGGCTGGATGCCTACCACTACTACCACCCTTACTCAGGGGGTGCCAGATGCCTACCACTACTACCACCCCTACCCAGGGTGTGCCAGATGCCTACCACTACTACCACCTCCACCCAGGGGGTGCCAGATGCCTACCACTACTAACACCCCTACCCAGGGGGTGCCAGATGCCTACCACTATTACCACCTCTACCCATGGGGGGCTGGATGCCTGTCACTACTACCACCCCTACCCAGGGGGTGCCAGATGCCTACCACTACTACCACCTCTACCCATGGGGGGCTGGATGCCTGTCACTACTACCACCCTTACCCAGGGGTGCCAGATGCCTACCACTCACTACCACCTCTACCCATGGGGGGCTGGATGCCTACCACTACTACCACCCTTACTCAGGGGGTGCCAGATGCCTACCACTACTACCACCCCTACCCAGGGGGTGCCAGATGCCTACCACTACTACCACCTCGACCCAGGGGGTGCCAGATGCCTACCACTACTACCACCTCTACCCATGGGGGCTGGATGCCTGTCACTACTACCACCCTTACCCAGGGGTGCCAGATGCCTACCACTACTACCACCTCTACCCATGGGGGGCTGGATGCCTACCACTACTACCACCCTTACTCAGGGGTGCCAGATGCCTACCACTACTACCACCCCTACCCAGGGGGTGCCAGATGCCTACCACTACTACCACCTCTACCCAGGGGGTGTCAGATGCCTACCACTACTACCACCTCTACCCATGGGGGGCTGGATGCCTGTCACTACTACCACCCTTACCCAGGGGGTGCCATATGCCTACCACCCCTACCCAGGGGGTGTCAGATGCCTACCACTACTACCACCTCTACCCATGGGGGGCTGGATGCCTACCACTACTACCACCTCTACCCATGTGGGGCTGGATGCCTGTCACTACTACCACCCTCACCCAGGGGGTGCCAGATGCCTACCACTACTACCACCTCTACCCAGGGGGTGCCAGATGCCTGTCACTACTACCACCCCTACCCAGGGGGTGTCAGATGCCTACCACTACTACCACCTCTACCCATGGGGGGCTGGATGCCTACCACTACTACCACCTCTACCCATGGGGGGCTGGATCCTGTCACTACTACCACCCCTACCCAGGGGGTGTCAGATGCCTACCACTACTACCACCTCCACCCATGGGGGGCTGGATGCCTACCACTACTACCACCTCTACCCAGGGGGTGTCAGATGCCTACCACTACTACCACCTCTACCCATGGGGGGCTGGATGCCTGTCACTACTACCACCCTTACCCAGGGGGTGCCAGATGCCTACCACTACTACCACCCCTACCCAAGGGGTGTCAGATGCCTACCACAACTACCACCTCTACCCATGGGGGGCTGGATGCCTACCACTACTGCCACCTCTACCCATGGGGGCTGGATGCCTGTCACTACTACCACCCCTACCCATGGGGGGCTGGATGCCTACCACCAACAACACCCCCACTCACAGGATGGCTAATAGATGACACAACAAGCACACACCAACATAAAGAATGCAACACAAAGACACTCCCCATCACCATGACAAGCGTGTGTAGACTGTGTCAAATGCCTACAACACTGAACATGACTTTGAACATACAATATGACCCCCTATCACATGTGCCACACATAAATGTGTGTGGCCCCCACAATGCAAGCAGGCCATGACCATTGTGGCAATGGGGTCCAAACCCCCATCATCACAGTGACCAAAATGTAAGTGTGGGGTCCATAGCTGAAGCACATTTTGAACATTGTGGCAATGGGGTCCAAACCCCCATCATCACAGTGACCAAAATGTAAGTGTGGGGTCCATAGCTGAAGCACATTTTGAACATTGTGGCAATGGGGTCCAAACCCCATCATCACAGTGACCAAAATGTAAGTGTGGGGTCCATAGCTGAAGCACATTTTGAACATTGTGGCAATGGGGTCCAAACCCCCATCATCACAGTGACCAAAATGTAAGTTTTGACAAAGAAAAAGCTGCAACTGCCAAACTGCATGGATGATTCCTGGTCACAGAACAACAAACACATCAGTGGCAAAGTAGTGCTTGTGTCCCATTAGCAACATAGATTGGGGGAGGCAAACAGTGCAGTGCAAATAAGACATACCTTTGGCCATGTGCAGACAAACATCACCCATGGGGGCTGACACTGTCAACATTCATCAATGACACAATGACAGAAGTGACCATCAGAATGCAGACCCACATATTTGCACCAATGGGCACACAAATGCAGATACCCTGTGGAGACTGTAGATGTGAGGTGAACAGATACCATACCATGGCAGCAATGGGACACACAAACAATGATCATTGTGCTGACTGATGACCTAGGAGTCCCAGGGACAGCAGGGGAAACACACCAAACAACATACAGCCAATGGCACACTAAAGATATGCCAATGCAGTGGTGCAGATGCACAAACACAAACAGGCAGACCCACACTGCACATCAAACACAACAGGTGAGGGGGGTACCAGTGTCCCCACGCAACCACACAACACATGAGGAGGCCTGAATACCAATTACACAGATGTGCATACAGTGCCACACAAAGGTAACTCATGGATCCAAATCCCCTATGTGGGCAATCAGGCATTGTCAGATGAGAGGGAGCACAAATCACACATGTCACACAAGCATGTAGGAACAGCAACTGACACAGCAAGACACAGAGACACCACAGCACACCCCCAGGGCCCCCACAATGTGGTGACCCTGGGCTGCATTACAAACCCACTGTGATGACAAAGCTAGATGTCGTTCACACTGTGAACTACAGTCATGTGTCCTGAGCAACAAACTACCATCACACCTACACAAGCACAAATCAATCAGCACGGCCAGTAAGCCAAGGCCAACATGGAGGCAGGGGTCTAGCAATACGTAACTGAACGAAG
>CAWUFW010031295.1:0-15777 GCA_963921515.1 Calotriton arnoldi
TAGTCCCCGCTGAGTTGGAAGTGTTACAAAGGGGATGATGGACGGAACGTTTGAGCCAATCAAACACTCACCCCAGTCAACTGATCTGGGTTTAATCCATCATCATTCTTTAGCTCACTCCACCACCCCAGTTCAGACATGGCCATATGCAAATCAGTCTGACCCTGTGCCTCATGGGAACAGTCCAGCCCGAACTGCCAAGCCATGTCTTCCCTGGACCGGAAACAAGCATCCTAGGACCGGTTTCTGGCATTTCAGCCGTCATCAGCCAGGCTTGCTTGAATCCAGTGGCAAAGTGAGCAAGGGACCCACGTCTGGGCATACCCCCGCCAACTTAGGGCGACCAAAGCGATACAAAGGGGATGATGGACGGAACGTTTGAGCCAATCAAACACTCACCCCCAGTCAACTGATCTGGGTTTAATCCATCATCATTCTTTAGCTCACTCCACCACCCCAGTTCAGACATGGCCATATGCAAATCAGTCTGACCCTGTGCCTCATGGGAACAGTCCAGCCCGAACTGCCAAGCCATGTCTTCCCTGGACCGGAAACAAGCATCCTAGGACCGGTTTCTGGCATTTCAGCCGTCATCAGCCAGGCTTGCTTGAATCCAGTGGCAAAGTGAGCAAGGGACCCACGTCTGGGCATACCCCGCCAACTTAGGGCGACCAAAGCGATACAAAGGGGATGATGGACGGAACGTTTGAGCCAATCAAACACTCACCCCCAGTCAACTGATCTGGGTTTAATCCATCATCATTCTTTAGCTCACTCCACCACCCCAGTTCAGACATGGCCATATGCAAATCAGTCTGACCCTGTGCCTCATGGGAACAGTCCAGCCCGAACTGCCAAGCCATGTCTTCCCTGGACCGGAAACAAGCATCCTAGGACCGGTTTCTGGCATTTCAGCCGTCATCAGCCAGGCTTGCTTGAATCCAGTGGCAAAGTGAGCAAGGGACCCACGTCTGGGCATACCCCGCCAACTTAGGGCGACCAAAGCGATACAAAAGGGGATGATGGACGGAACGTTTGAGCCAATCAAACACTCACCCCCAGTCAACTGATCTGGGTTTAATCCATCATCATTCTTTAGCTCACTCCACCACCCCAGTTCAGACATGGCCATATGCAAATCAGTCTGACCCTGTGCCTCATGGGAACAGTCCAGCCCGAACTGCCAAGCCATGTCTTCCCTGGACCGGAAACAAGCATCCTAGGACCGGTTTCTGGCATTTCAGCCGTCATCAGCCAGGCTTGCTTGAATCCAGTGGCAAAGTGAGCAAGGGACCCACGTCTGGGCATACCCCGCCAACTTAGGGCGACCAAAGCGATACAAAGGGGATGATGGACGGAACGTTTGAGCCAATCAAACACTCACCCCCAGTCAACTGATCTGGGTTTAATCCATCATCATTCTTTAGCTCACTCCACCACCCCAGTTCAGACATGGCCATATGCAAATCAGTCTGACCCTGTGCCTCATGGGAACAGTCCAGCCCGAACTGCCAAGCCATGTCTTCCCTGGACCGAAACAAGCATCCTAGGACCGGTTTCTGGCATTTCAGCCGTCATCAGCCAGGCTTGCTTGAATCCAGTGGCAAAGTGAGCAAGGGACCCACGTCTGGGCATACCCGCCAACTTAGGGGCGACCAAAGCGATACAAAGGGGATGATGGACTGGAACGTTTGAGCCAATCAAACACTCACCCCCAGTCAACTGATCTGGGTTTAATCCATCATCATTCTTTAGCTCACTCCACCACCCCAGTTCAGACATGGCCATATGCAAATCAGTCTGACCCTGTGCCTCATGGGAACAGTCCAGCCCGAACTGCCAAGCCATGTCTTCCCTGGACCGGAAACAAGCATCCTAGGACCGGTTTCTGGCATTTCAGCCGTCATCAGCCAGGCTTGCTTGAATCCAGTGGCAAAGTGAGCAAGGGACCCACGTCTGGGCATACCCCGCCAACTTAGGGCGACCAAAGCGATACAAAAGGGGATGATGGACGGAACGTTTGAGCCAATCAAACACTCACCCCCAGTCAACTGATCTGGGTTTAATCCATCATCATTCTTTAGCTCACTCCACCACCCCAGTTCAGACATGGCCATATGCAAATCAGTCTGACCCTGTGCCTCATGGGAACAGTCCAGCCCGAACTGCCAAGCCATGTCTTCCCTGGACCGGAAACAAGCATCCTAGGACCGGTTTCTGGCATTTCAGCCGTCATCAGCCAGGCTTGCTTGAATCCAGTGGCAAAGTGAGCAAGGGACCCACGTCTGGGCATACCCGCCAACTTAGGGCGACCAAAGCGATACAAAGGGGATGATGGACGGAACGTTTGAGCCAATCAAACACTCACCCCCAGTCAACTGATCTGGGTTTAATCCATCATCATTCTTTAGCTCACTCCACCACCCCAGTTCAGACATGGCCATATGCAAATCAGTCTGACCCTGTGCCTCATGGGAACAGTCCAGCCCGAACTGCCAAGCCATGTCTTCCCTGGACCGGAAACAAGCATCCTAGGACCGGTTTCTGGCATTTCAGCCGTCATCAGCCAGGCTTGCTTGAATCCAGTGGCAAAGTGAGCAAGGGACCCACGTCTGGGCATACTCCCATGAGGCACAGGGTCAGACTGATTTGCATATGGCCATGTCTGAACTGGGGTGGTGGAGTGAGCTAAAGAATGATGATGGATTAAACCCAGATCAGTTGACTGGGGGTGAGTGTTTGATTTGCTCTAACGCTCCGTCCATCATCCCCTTTGGTATCGCTTTGTTCGCCCTAAGTTGGCAGGGTATGCCCAGACGTGGGTCCCTTGCTCACTTTGCCACTGGATTCAAGATAGCCTGGCTGATGAGGGTTTTGAACCCGAAACCGGTCCCAGGATGCTTGTTTCCGGTCCAGGGAAGACATGGCTTGGCAGTTCGGGCTGGACTGTTCCCATGAGGCACAGGGTCAGACTGATTTGCATATGGCCATGTCTGAACTGGGGTGGTGGAGTGAGCTAAAGAATGATGATGGATTAAACCCAGATCAGTTGACTGGGGGTGAGTGTTTGATTTGCTCTAACGCTCCGTCCATCATCCCCTTTGGTATCGCTTTGTTCGCCCTAAGTTGGCAGGGTATGCCCAGACGTGGGTCCCTTGCTCACTTTGCCACTGGATTCAAGATAGCCTGGCTGATGAGGGTTTTGAACCCGAAACCGGTCCCAGGATGCTTGTTTCCGGTCCAGGGAAGACATGGCTTGGCAGTTCGGGCTGGACTGTTCCCATGAGGCACAGGGTCAGACTGATTTGCATATGGCCATGTCTGAACTGGGGTGGTGGAGTGAGCTAAAGAATGATGATGGATTAAACCCAGATCAGTTGACTGGGGGTGAGTGTTTGTTTTGCTCTAACGCTCCGTCCATCATCCCCTTTGGTATCGCTTTGTTCGCCCTAAGTTGGCAGGGTATGCCCAGACGTGGGTCCCTTGCTCACTTTGCCACTGGATTCAAGATAGCCTGGCTGATGAGGGTTTTGAACCCGAAACCGGTCCCAGGATGCTTGTTTCCGGTCCAGGGAAGACATGGCTTGGCAGTTCGGGCTGGACTGTTCCCATGAGGCACAGGGTCAGACTGATTTGCATATGGCCATGTCTGAACTGGGGTGGTGGAGTGAGCTAAAGAATGATGATGGATTAAACCCAGATCAGTTGACTGGGGGTGAGTGTTTGATTTGCTCTAACGCTCCGTCCATCATCCCCTTTGGTATCGCTTTGTTCGCCCTAAGTTGGCAGGGTATGCCCAGACGTGGGTCCCTTGCTCACTTTGCCACTGGATTCAAGATAGCCTGGCTGATGAGGGTTTTGAACCCGAAACCGGTCCCAGGATGCTTGTTTCCGGTCCAGGGAAGACATGGCTTGGCAGTTCGGGCTGGACTGTTCCCATGAGGCACAGGGTCAGACTGATTTGCATATGGCCATGTCTGAACTGGGGTGGTGGAGTGAGCTAAAGAATGATGATGGATTAAACCCAGATCAGTTGACTGGGGGTGAGTGTTTGTTTTGCTCTAACGCTCCGTCCATCATCCCCTTTGGTATCGCTTGTTCGCCCTAAGTTGGCAGGGTATGCCCAGACGTGGGTCCCTTGCTCACTTTGCCACTGGATTCAAGATAGCCTGGCTGATGAGGGTTTTGAACCCGAAACCGGTCCCAGGATGCTTGTTTCCGGTCCAGGGAAGACATGGCTTGGCAGTTCGGGCTGGACTGTTCCCATGAGGCACAGGGTCAGACTGATTTGCATATGGCCATGTCTGAACTGGGGTGGTGGAGTGAGCTAAAGAATGATGATGGATTAAACCCAGATCAGTTGACTGGGGGTGAGTGTTTGATTTGCTCTAACGCTCCGTCCATCATCCCCTTTGGTATCGCTTTGTTCGCCCTAAGTTGGCAGGGTATGCCCAGACGTGGGTCCCTTGCTCACTTTGCCACTGGATTCAAGATAGCCTGGCTGATGAGGGTTTTGAACCCAGAAACCGGTCCCAGGATGCTTGTTTCCGGTCCAGGGAAGACATGGCTTGGCAGTTCGGGCTGGACTGTTCCCATGAGGCACAGGGTCAGACTGATTTGCATATGGCCATGTCTGAACTGGGGTGGTGGAGTGAGCTAAAGAATGATGATGGATTAAACCCAGATCAGTTGACTGGGGGTGAGTGTTTGATTTGCTCTAACGCTCCGTCCATCATCCCCTTTGGTATCGCTTTGTTCGCCCTAAGTTGGCAGGGTATGCCCAGACGTGGGTCCCTTGCTCACTTTGCCACTGGATTCAAGATAGCCTGGCTGATGAGGGTTTGAACCCGAAACCGGTCCCAGGATGCTTGTTTCCGGTCCAGGGAAGACATGGCTTGGCAGTTCGGGCTGGACTGTTCCCATGAGGCACAGGGTCAGACTGATTTGCATATGGCCATGTCTGAACTGGGAGTGGTGGAGTGAGCTAAAGAATGATGATGGATTAAACCCAGATCAGTTGACTGGGGGTGAGTGTTTGATTTGCTCTAACGCTCCGTCCATCATCCCCTTTGGTATCGCTTTGTTCGCCCTAAGTTGGCAGGGTATGCCCAGACGTGGGTCCCTTGCTCACTTTGCCACTGGATTCAAGATAGCCTGGCTGATGAGGGTTTTGAACCCGAAGCCGGTCCCAGGATGCTTGTTTCCGGTCCAGGGAAGACATGGCTTGGCAGTTCGGGCTGGACTGTTCCCATGAGGCACAGGGTCAGACTGATTTGCATATGGCCATGTCTGAACTGGGGTGGTGGAGTGAGCTAAAGAATGATGATGGATTAAACCCAGATCAGTTGACTGGGGGTGAGTGTTTGATTTGCTCTAACGCTCCGTCCATCATCCCCTTTGGTATCACCCTATTCCTGGGAGCAGATGAACTCATTGACACTTTGGCCTCAGCCAACTTCTTGGGCACATGTTGACCTCACTGCTGGATATTGGCAGATTCAGACTAGCTGTGAGGATGCCAAACCGAAAACAGCATTTTCAACCCCTGAGTGGGCATCACAAATTATTGTCATGCCCTTTGGTTTTGAAAAATGCACCTGCCACATTCCAAAGGCTGGTGAATAAAGTCCTCACAGGCCCTGGAAGCCTACAGTGCAGCATATCTAGATGATATGGCTGTCTTTAGCTCCACCCTAGAGGAGGATCACCTGGTCACCCCTGAAGAATGTTTTGGAGACCCTGCAGAAAGCAGGTCTTGCTATCAAGGCCACCAAGTGCCAGATAGGGCAGAGTAAGGTTGTGTGCCTGGGCCACCTAGTGGTTGGAGGTCAAGTTCAGCCATTGCAGAGCAAAATCCAGACCATCATGGACACGGGTTGCTCCCACTGACCCAGACTCAGGTCGGAGGCTTTCTTGGGCCTGACTGGGTACTACAGAGAAGATTTGTGAAAGGATATGGGTCTATAGTGACTCCCCTTGAATGATGCTTACTTCAAAAGAATGCCCAAGAAAGTTCAGTGGACAGTTAGCTGTCAGAAGGCATTTGATGATCTCAAGCAGGCCATGGCAGCTTTTGCTCCCCCATTCTGCTGAAGGTCCTGACTTCTTCGAAAAACAATTCATTGTCCAAACAGATACATCTGAGTTGGGGGTAGGGGCTGTGTTGTCACAGCTTAATGCAGAGGGTCAGGATCAGCCAGTGGCTTTTTATTGGCAGAAGAGTTGACCCCAGAGAGAAGCGTTGGTCAGCCATTGAGTGAGAGAAGCCTTTGCTGTGGTTTGGGCTCTGACGAGAAGCTGGGGCCATACATGCACTGGTTAGGAACTCCTGCTTCATTGTTCAGACAGACCATAAGCCCTCTCATGGCTAAAACAAGATGAAGGTAGAAAACCCCAAACTTTTGAGGTGGTCCATTTCCCTACAGGGGATGGACTATACAGTGGAAATTAGACCTGGGAGTAACCAGCTGTCAATGCCAAGATGGACTGCTCCAGATATTTCCACTTAGAACATGAAGACTCCAAATGGGGAAGGTTAGTCTCTCATCTCCTTCACGTTGGGAGGGGATTGTTAGTAGGAAAGTAGGATCTGTTTCTTATGGTTGCCCCCACTTTTGCCTGATCTTACACTGTTTTGACTAGTCTAACTGGGATCCTGCTTTTTTAGGACCCCAGTCTGTCTGCTTTCTCCCTAAAAATGTTATGCCATGTGCTTAGGTACCCCAGAGGCCTCCCATGGGCTGAAGCATGTATTATGCCACCCGCGAGAGGCCATGCAAAATGGAACCACAGGCCTGCCATTTGCAGCCTGTGTGTAAGATGGTGCATGCACCACTGCACCTTTAGATCTGGAGGTTTACTATATCTATGGAGTCACTACACTTAAAACCTATAAGTCACCCCTATAGCAGGCCTTGACAATCCTGAAGGCAGGGTGCTGGGTTTTTCGTGAGAGGAGTGCCCACTGCATGAGCAGAGCACCCCTGCAGCCTTTGGAGGACCATTCTCCTGCGTTGTCGGTGGCGCATGCCAGACATATAGGTAGAGGTGCATTATATGCTCTCGTAAAATGCTGTCTCGAAAGCGGCTGCAGCAAACCATGTTGTGTTTGGGTACTAAACACCTTGGAATCATAACTCCACACCGGTAACCGGTGTGGGAGGTACTAATTCCACCTTCTGAAGCGAGACTTCGTGGGGTCCCTGGTCTTCCGGGTACCAGTCTTCTCGGCCTAGACAGCACAAAATGGTTGCTGCCGACCAGAGAACTTACATTCCTGCCCACTCCTGCTGCTGGGCCAAGCTCGAGCAGAGGAAGCAAGCACAATAGGCATTCTGTCACAGGGAGGGTGTGACCACCTCCGAGACAGGATTTAGTGTACTGGGGCTGGGTGGGTGCACTTCCAAAGTGCCTGAAAGTCTGCACGAGGGGCACATTTGGTGTCCGGGGGTGCATAGTCAGTTCGGACCAGCCCCTGGGGGCCGTTGACTTCTGCTCTGGCGTGAAACTGGACAAAGGACATAGGATGTGACGTCCCCACATGTCTGACCCTCCCCTGGGAGGAGTCCCCTGAATCCCTGTCCAACCCTCTCCTGTGGGTACAATAGGGCTTACCTGGCTGTAGGACCCTAGATTCGGCGTGGTCAAGATTCACCAGACAAAGAAACCACTGACCTTCGACCGTCTGGACACTCCTGGACTTTGCTGGACTTTGACTGGAGGCCCGACTTCATCTCCCTCTCTGTCCAAGCATCCTCTGTGCCAGTGTACCATACAGGCTCCATGCAGGACCTGCGGGCACTCAAAGAAAACCGAAGTATATCCCTTGGGGTGAAGGAGTCACTGCCCTGCCGTGCCAGGCACCATGTTGCCCAACTGACCGGTCTGCTGATCACTGAGCTCCTGCAGGTCTCCAGAAGGCTCCAGCAACACAAGAGGTGAGTTCCTATGTTCACTTGATATGGAGCTGCCCTCTCACACCAAGTTTGAGGCCAGTATCCCTCGTGGGGATTGCATAGCCAAAACCCCTGTGCACTGCATGCTTTTGCAAAGTGCATGCGCCTGTTGGCACATTCCCCAACAAAAGTGCGTGAGGCTATCAATAGCCCAATGATCTGCGCACATTTAGTACAAAGGACTTTGGCCTCTTCTCATTCTGTGCCCTGCAGGCTGTTTACTTTGTGAAACTGCTAGGAGGACCTCTTGCAACTCCTGTGCCTTCGGCCTGTGGGTCCATTTGAGGGACAACACTGCTTTTCTTGGGTTCCCCTGGTTGTTCCAGGCCTGCCCTGAGCTCCCCTTGCTGGCAGGTGAAGTCCCCTGGTCCTTGCTGAGGCCATATCGTAACCTTCTTTGATCTTCTTCGCCGGGTTGCCTCTGCCAAGGCTTGTTTTTGCTCCCGCCAGACACCGACCCCTCAGCACTCCAGCATCCTTCATAGGACAGCTTGTATCCAGATCCTGGTTGTCCTCAACATCTCCTAAGTCCGTGCAGCTGTAGAGTCAAGGTCTTCATCTCCACACCTGAAGCACCCGACATCGGTGGGGCATTCATCTACCCGGGCTTCCTGGCCACTCCTGAGTGACCAAGACTCTGTCCCCTCTGCTTTCAGGTTCCTTCCATCAAGAATACACCTGTGGGTTTCCACCCGGATACTTTTCTTCTTTCCCAGCAGTGGCATTTGCTTTGCAGACTCCCCATTGAGAGCGACAGCGGTTTCCGACACCAATTCGACCCTATGCACCCGGTTTCCCTGGGATAGGTAACTCCGGTACTTCAGTATCCATGGGTAGGGTGGCTCCTCCAACCTTCTATGGTCAAAAGGGTTTCTTCGTAATCCACTGGGAAGGGTCCTTAAAGTTAAAACTGCAACCATGACTCTCCCATAGGAGTTGAACGTAGCATGCGGTCGTGTTCTCACACTGCACCCGTCCTCCGTGGGGTCCCTGACTTACTCACCTTGGGTGGTTCCTTGGGGTCCCGTGATTCCTGCATCCTCTGGAGCACTGTCTTGACTCGAGTCATGGTTCTTATACCACTATTTTAGTATATGGTTTGGTCTCCCCCTGGAGCACACTGTGTATTAGTGCTACTTGCATTTCTTTCTGAGCTACAGTATTGTTTGTTTGTGTTTATCTGCGTGTAGCAGAGTACTGTGAGGTATTTAAGGTGTGTTATAATAATAAATACATATTTTTATAGCTACTGTGTGGTTCTCCTTTCATTTAACCAATACTATAAGGTTTGCATTCTGGTAAAACAAGCTGCTTAACATTCCTTCAAGAGTAAGCCTGAAGGCTGCTCTCCACAGCTACACCACTTGAATAGCTTTCTATGGTTAACTTTCACCTCTTAAATCACCATAAGGGTCTTTTGGACTGGTGCAAGGTGCTCACTTTAATTTAGTGGACAGCATATACCAGGCCAGCTTCTCTGACCGGTTGTGCAGCGTTTGGGATTCAAGCCTGCATTGTTTTTTACCAGATAAATATTTGTATTGATTAACTGAAAACCACTAAGTTACTAGGTACATATAATACTAGCTTAGAATAGTAAGTTCCTGCTGAACTTAGGGTTGGGTAAGTCAAGGGTTTAGCACACCCTTTCTCCGAGCCTCAGAGAGTTTAGTTTCCACTAGGTTGAGGTAGGTGCAGCACCTCACCACACTTAGTATGTCTTCTAAAGGGGATGCCAGTTGGCTCTCTGCCCTCTAGATACAGTGAGCTTCCCAATTCCAAGAATAGAAAGCGCTGTGTGCCTCCAGAAAGCTGAAGACAGGGAGAAATGTCAGCACTCAGCGTCTCATAGAGGCCTTGCTTCTTGATGACCTTAGGAAGACCCCTGGCTCAGATGAACAGGAGAAAGTGGGTGGAGCAGGGAATAAGGACAGGTCAGGAGGTGACACCGCTCATGACCTAGACTCCAAGCCCAGGCCAGGAGGAACAAGATGGATTCCCACCTGGACAGCTCGTATGTTCAGGGAGATGATGGAGAAGGCCAAGATGGCCCCCTCTTCACCCCCTGCTGGAATAGTGCAGAGTTTACCAAGGAGATCTAGCTCTCCCTCTGCAGAGATCTCATCACTCACAGGACAGTCTGTAGGGACCTCTGCATCTAGCAAGAGGGGCCACTCTTTTGATAGGGAATACCAATTCCCTGAACTTGAGAAAGCTGGAGGCTTGGGCTCAGGCAAGAGCAATTGGCCCTTGATAAAGAGTCCTAAGAGCGTCCAGAGAGTTTAGAAAAAGTTGGGACTAGAGTCCCATGGTGGGCTCAACAGTGTCCCTAGAGTTGAGGAACATTGGGCCGTTATTATCTAAGGCCGGCGCAAACATTACTCGCAACTTTAGCGGCAGGGGAAACTGCCGCTAAAGCAGCGAATAAGAGCTTGATAATATGCCCTAGAGAATTCCAATAGAAGCCCAGGTTCTGGTGTCAGGGACATCAAACCCTGGGCCTACTGTGGAATCTCTAAGGGCATATTATCAAGCCCCACTTACTCGCCGCTTTATGCAGCAGTTTCTTGCCGCTAAAGCCACGCGATAGTGACTGCGCCGTTCTTGATAATATGGCCCATTCTTTGAGCAATAGGAACCTGAGCAAGATTGTCCCTCCCTACCATGTTGGGATGACGTCCATAAATGGATAACTGCTTTAGAGAGAGCTACCAGCAAAGTACAAAGGGTTCCTCAAGAGCCGTGGGCAGCTATCTTGTGGCTCTCCTTTGCTGACAAAGGTGAGAGACAAGTTCCTCACTGTTAGAGAAGAGGATGCTGACAATTATTCAGTCCTGAAGAGTGCTCTCATTGATGGGTTTGGCTTAACTACTGAACAGTATGGGGATTAAGTTTAGAGACACCCAGAAGCCCCAGAATCAAGACTGGGTGAGCTTTGTGGATTGTGCCATTAAGGCTCTGGAAAGGCTGGTTGCTTGTCTGCCAAAGTGAATGATTTCCAGGGAGTTGTACAATTTGAAGTTATGAGGGAGCAGATCCGTGACGGTTGCCAAAATCAATTGTTGCTTTAAAACCTGGTTGACTCGGATCTGACTTCTCCCCCAAAATTAGTAAAAGAAGGCAGATAAGTGGGTCAGAGACCAGGGTGAGAAGCAGAAAATCCAGAACTATGGTGGTGACCAAAGAAAGCCCAAGATGCTAAAACTTCCGAGATGAGGGTGGGGACAAAGGGTAAAGATGACAAGTCTTCATCAGGCCCCCAAAGATATGCATTTGGGGGTAATCTGCAATCCAACAAGGGAAAAGGCAAAATAAACCTTGGTGTTACTTATGTGAGAAAAGACCCATTGGACAAAAGATGCCAATTGTCCAAGGCCAAGGATTCAGCTCCAGCCACCACTGCACCCTAAGGCAACTGCTCCCCCTAGTACAGTTTCAAAGTGGTGGTATGGAGAAACAAGGGAGTTAATAGGGTTAACCTTGGGCTCTGAGATGGGTTCTGGTTTAATCAGAAATCCACCTCAGGATGTACTTGTTTGTGATGGTGGCATGGATATTTGCCACCTTAATTTGTCAGTCCCAGTAACCTGGAAGCATGTACAGGCAGCAGCCTTTGATCAATAGGTAAAAAGAGGCCATGGCATACAGGGAAACAGGTGCAAGTGTCACTATGGTGACAAAAGATCTTAGTGGGCCCCTGACCAGATCATACTTGGTGAGATGTACCAAGTGACCAATGCTAACAATGTCCAGGACTGATCATTCCTTGGCAGTTGTTAATTTCAGCTGGGGGAGGAGTAACTGGCCCTAAGAAAGTTGTGGTTTAAGCTCAGAACTTTACAGTGGGAATGCTTGTTGGGCAATGATTTGGAGACTTCAGCCTGGGCTGAAGTGGAACTTAGGACTCATGCAGCAATGCTGGGTATCTCTGCAGATGTGTTTGCTGTGACCAGGTAACAGGCCAAAACTGACTTCTACTGAGACAGGCCCTGGATTCTTGGAAACATGGACCAGGTGCCTTCAAGAAGGAACAGGAGGGGTGAGGCTCAGCTGTCTTCCCCCCGGGGTCAGGAGAAGGATCAATCCCTTGAGAGGAATGATCTCCAGTCCCTGCTGAAGGGAACTGTCTCAGATGAACTGGAACCTGATCAGGTTGGGTTCTTGGGGACTGAAAGGGGCCCTTCCAGGGCAGAACTGAGTCAAGAGCAGCAAACCTGCCCCTCTCTCAAACCCCTCAGACAGCAATCTGCTGCTGATACTGCTGGGAGTGTCAGTGGATTCCACAGGATCCTATTGGGATGAGGGACACCTTTACTCAGAGGGTAGAGACCCCCAAGCCTGTTGCTACCGGGAGGCTGGTCATAACTCTGAAGTTTGGGGGCTTCCTACTCACCTTGGCACATGATATTCCCTTGGCAGGACACCTGGGCCAAAGTAAGACTTGGAGACAGGCATGCCCTCACTTTCACCTGGCCTCACACATGTCAGAGGATACCAAGGAGTTTGGTCACTCCTGTACCACCTGTCAAGCCAGTGAAGGCTTCAAGTCAGGTGGTACAACTCTGGCGGCCCCTCATACCACTGCCTGTGGTGGGGTTTCCCCCTTCCCCCAAGAGAGGGTTGGGATTGGCTTAATGGTGGTCCCATGAACCCAACCCTCCTACTGCATCTGGGCACAGTTACATACTAGTGGTGGTGGAGGACTGTGCCACTACAGGTATCCAGAAGCAATACCCCCTTAGAACTACCACAGCACCTGTAGTGGCCAGGGCCCTCCTGGAAATTTTTTTCAGGGTGGGTTTCCCTAAGGAGGTCTCAACTGACAAGAGGTACAAACTTCATGTCCAGTTATATCACTGCAATGTGGAAGGAGTGTGGAGTAAACTACAAGTTTGCCACACCCTATCACCTGCAATGCAATGGGTTGGTTTGAAAAGGTTCAACAAAACCCTAAAAGAGAGCATAGATCATGGAGCCTCCCAGAAAAGCTTAGGTGAAAATGCAGGATGTCCTGTTGCCCTGCCTTCCTCTTTGCCTACAGAGAGGTCCCATAAAGGTGGTTGGCCACAGCCCTTTTGAACTTTTGTTTGGGCATCCAGTTAGGTGTCCCTTGTGTTTGGTGAAGGAGGGATGGGAGTTACCTCTCAAACCTCCCAAGCAAGACATAGTGGACTGTGTGCTTGGTCTCCGCTCCAGGATGGCTGAGTACATGAAGAAGGCCAGCAAACACCTTGGGCAAGTCAGAGAATTGCAAAAAAGCTTGGCATGACCAAAAGGCTGTACTGACTGTTACCACCCAGGCCCGAGCAGACCTCCAGACGAGTGGAGTGGACCCCATGCTATTCTTGAGCAGAGAGGGAGAGGTCATCTGCTTGGTAGACCTTGGAACTCCTACGAGCCCACATATGGTGGTCCATGTAAACAGGCTCAAACCCCTATGTGGACAAGGGCAGACATGGGCTTGCTCCTGGCTACTGATGAGGGACAGGAGGAAGAGAGTGACCTACTCCCTGATCTCCCTCACAGAACCCTGATGATGGCTCAGTTGATGCTGTAGCCTTGGCAGGCAGCCTCACTGAGCAACAGCAGATTGATTGCAGGAAGGACCTCCAATCAATACAGGCATATGCATTTTCTTTGACTTCTAGTCAGACCACTTGGTGTACCCATGAAGGGGACACAGGTGAGAGTCTACCTGTTAAAAATAAGATTTACGAGGCAGCCTGACCATGTCGGGGGTTGCATCAGGACTGAGGTCCAAAAGATGCAGGAATTGGGAGTGATTGAACCCTCAGATGGCCCTTGGGCTAGTCCAGTGGTCCTGGTACCCAAACCTCCTACGCAGGTTGGTAAGAGAGAAATGAGGTTTTGTGTGGACTACAGGGGGCTCCAATGCAGTCACTGGGACTGATGCTCGGCCTATTGCTAGGGCAGATGGACTCCGGTGACACTTTGGCCTCCAGCCAACTTCTTGAGCACATTTGACCTCACTGCTGGATCATTGGCAGTGCAGACTGGCTGAGGATGCCAGGCCGAAAGCAGCATTTTCAACCCCTAGTGGGCATCACAATTTATTATTGTCATGCCCTTTGGTTTCGAAAAATGCACCTGACACATTCAAAGGCTGGTGAATAAAGTCGCCCACAGGCCTGGAAGCCAGGCAGTGCAGCAAATCTTGATGATATAGCTGTCCGTTGGCTCCACCTGGGAGGATCACCTGAGTCCACCGGAAGAGTGTTTTGGAGGCCCTGCAGAAAGCAGAGTCTCACTATCAAGGCCACCAAGTGCCAGATAGGGCAAGAGTGAGGTTGTGTGCCTGGGCCACCTTGTGGTTGGAGGTCCAAGTTCAACCATTGCAGAGCAAAATCCAGACCATCATGGACTGGGTTGCTCCCCTGGCTTGAACTCAGGTCAGAGCTTTCTTGGGCCTGACTGGGTACTACAGAAGATTTGTTGAAAGGATATGGGTCTATGGTGACTCCCTTGAATGATCTTACTTCAAAAACAATGCCCAAGAAAGTTCAGTGGACAGTTAGCTGTCAGAAGGCATTTGATGATCTCAAGCAGGCCATGTGCACTGCTCCCATTCTGCAAGGTCTTGACTATTCCAAACAATTCATTGTCCAAACAGATACACATCTGAGTTGGGGGGTAGGGGCTGTGTTGTCACAGCTTAATGCAGAGGGTCAGGATCAACCAGTAGCTTTTAGTAGCAGAAGCTTGACCCCCAGAGAGAAACGTTGGTCAGCCATTGAGTGAGAAGCACTTTGCTGTGGTTTGGGCTCTGAAAGAAGCTGAGGCCATGCCCGTTTGGAACTCACTTCATTGTTCAGACAGACCATAAGCCCTCTCATGGCTAAAACAGATGAAGGGTGAAAACCCCAAACTTTTGAGGTGGTCCATTTCCCTACAGGGGATGGACTATACAGTGGAAATCAGACCTGGGAGTAACCCATGTCAATGCGGATGGACTCTCCAGATATTTCCACTTAGAACATGAAGACTCAAATGGGCAAGGTTAGTCTCATGTCCTTACGTTGGGGGGTTGTGTGAGGAGAAGTAGGATCTGTTTTCTTATGGTTACCCCCACTTTTTACTTGATCTTACACTGTTTTGACTAGTCTAACTGGGATCCTGTTTTAGGACCCCAGTCTATCTGCTTTACTCCCTAAAAATGTTATGCCATGTGCTTAGGTGCCCCAGAGGCCTCCCATGGGCTGGGGCATGTATTATGCCACCGCGAGAGGCCATGCAGAAATGGAACTACAGGCCTGCCATTGCAGCCTGTGTAAGATGGTGCATGCACCACTTACTTTAGATATAGGTTTTACCTATATCCTATAGGTCACTACACTTAAAACCTATAAGTCACCCCTATAGCAGGCCTTCGGCAATCCTGAAGGCAGGGTGCTGGGTTTCACGTGAGAGGGTGCCCCTGCATGGGCAGAGCACCCCTGCAGCCTTTGGAGACCATTCTCCCTGCGTTGTCGGTGACACAGCCAGACACCATAGGTAGAGGTGCATTATGTGCTGCGCGTAAAATGCTGTATCGAAAGCGGCTGCAGCAAACCTGCATGTCGTGTTTGGTTACAAACACCTTGGAATCCTTAACTCCACACCGGTAACCGGTGTGGGAAGTATAATTCCACCTTCTGAAGCTGAGCTTACCGTTGGGGTCCCTGGTCTTCCCGGTACCAGTCTTCTCGATCTAGACAGCATAAAATGGTTGCTGCCGACCAGAGACGCATTTCTGCCCTCCTGCTGCTGAGGCCAAGCTACAGAGCAAAGGAAGCAAGCACAATAGGCATTCTGTCACAGGGAG
>CAWUFW010031296.1:0-15776 GCA_963921515.1 Calotriton arnoldi
TTACATGGTGACTCAAAATATGAAGGTAATCAAAGTAACAACAAACAACGGGGTCAGTTGGCAGTTCTTCCGGACATGAGGCTTTGTGTTTTTATTTAGTTAAGACACAGTCTGACACACTGAAGCTCTAGCCTACAGTGGTCACTGTACACTAATGACCTCAAATTCCTCCACTGCCGACATCCTGGCAGCTTTGGACGGCTGCCCACCATTTGCGAGTTTGAATCCACCGTATCCCGTGCCAACAGCCTCTCATGTAAGCACCAAAGAGCTTGAAAACATGCCAGACAAGCCCTGCACGGACACATAAAGCCCAAGGGTTAAAGGTACTCGTAACAGTGCCGTCTTCCATTAGAAATTGTACTATTAATTTTCCTTACTTTTATATGACTTTATATATTAGTCTCCTTATTCTCGTACTTGGTCGAAGCAGCTTTAGACAAGCGTCCCGAGACTTAGGGGTCTATTAGGATGTCGTGTGGATCGCCACTGCCCGGAGGGTGGTGGCGGGTGGTGGCGATCCGCACGCCATCACAACACAATTTACCCCCGCCATATTACTATGTCGGAGGGGACCATGGCGGATGAATTGCCGACTGGGCGGAAAAGGCACACAATATGGTGGCGGTGCCTTGCAGGCACCGCCATCCATATTAGTATGCCTGCGGTGGGTATTCCTTTTCATGGCAGAGACTCCGCCATGGAAAGGCTTGCGGTAAACACTTTGGGGGCCCGTTGCGGGCCCCCGGGGGGTTGGGTGGGTGGGTGGCTGCACTTGGAGGGTACCTATGGTACCCCCCTTCATTGCCACGCACAAGGGGGCAGGCTCCGCGTGGTGCCTGTCACGTTGTGCATGCCAATGCACAACATGCAGTTTTTAAATTGCGGCTGGTGCTGCTTACAGCACCGCCCGCCGCAATGTAAAAGATGCGGGATGCGGGACCGCCACACCTCTGGTGGTCGGTCCCGTTTACCGACAAAGTCCGCCCGCCATCATAATGGGGCCCTTAGTATCTCCATTGCCAACGGTACTGCTGGGAAGTACAGGAAAATGCAGCGGTCATCTTGGAATAGTATTTATTCTACTTTTTTATGCATATGCTTGTTTAAGAACTGTTTTGCGTGTATTAATTCAAAACAACGATGGTTCTAAGACAGACTTATTTTCATTAAGAGGAGGTGTGAGGGAGGAATGCTATATTAACATGTAAGCAGGTATCACGCCAAAGCTGAACAAAGGCAAACAGTAACAGGGCAGGAAACCAAGACAAAATAGTCCCTCAAAGAACAGATAAAGAACCATAACGTAATGAAACAGTACTTAGTCCCTGCTGCGTGGGAGGATTGAAGAGAAAAAGGAGGGCAAAGAGGCAGGACTGGCCACTAGCAAGCAAGGATTTTTAAAAGACACTGAAACAAACAAATCAAAAGTAGGGGGATGGCTTTAAGCCCACAAGAGAAGTTACAACAGGTCTCGAATGCTCAACGTAAAAGAAAAACTTAACCTGCCACATGGAGGGCGTCACATAGCAGTGCCTCCTCCAGCGACAGTCACTATAAGCACGCTGATAAAAGTACTCCTCACTGCTTGAGGGCTCTCTGCCAGTGCCAATGCCAGGCAAGCGTGCAGAAAAGTGCACTCTGTCCCTTTCAAATTGGCCATTCACTTTACAGCACACGTCTTCAATCAATGCTTTTCAGCGCTGTGTTTCTGATATTTCATTTCATTTTTTTATTTTATGTTATGCCTACCCTTCTTGTACATTCTGAAATTTGAGGATATTGAGAAATTGTTTGTTCGGGCAAGATATATTAAATGTTATCGGATTTGCAGTCTGGAGAAATGACCCATACAGAGACGGGCATCATCGACGTAAACTCACTCTGTGTAGCATCACCTCAGACTGGTTCATCAAGAAATGACCCTTAAAGTGCATTACATTAGAAAGAGAAAGAGTTAGGATGAAATGTATTATTTACAACATGGCTTAGAATGGGCGACCAAAGAAACTGACGGACTTGAAGTTAGAATGGGACACCATAAAATAACAATCTTAAGGTATATCATAGCACCAGTTTGCAGGGTCATATAAATAGACGGACCCTGGGCCTTCAAATGGGCTGTCTTTGAAATCGGATATCATTAGGATGATATATTGCTGCCACGGCACTGATGTACTAAAGACTTGGCTTTCACAAAGACAGCTCAGCGGACTTTGAAAATGTGGAGTCCTACACAAATGTACATTGTGGGTGCAGTGGAAACATTGCAAACAACAGCAAGTGTCAAGGTGAGGGGGTGGCACAAGGGGCATTCTTTCTCCATTGCAACTCACAATATTATGCAGTCACAAAGTATGGAATGTTTAGTGCCTGCAGATGTACTTACCACTGAAAAACTGTTGGCTGTCAGTATTTCAGTTTACACTGTTCCAGTGCCGCACAGAGAGAGCAGAAGGGGGCAGTGGCCCTGTGGCCGTGTGGCCCTGGGACCCTGTGGTCCTGGAACCCTGTGGCCCTGTGGCCATGTGGTCCTGGGACCCTGTGGTCCTGTGGCCCTGTGGACCACTGCATGCGCTCCACGATTATAAATTCAGTGTGCCGCTTCATGAGGCTTTAGGATTAAGAGTCAGGGGATGGATAACAAATGCAAATGGTACGCTGGAGGACAGCTACACCTTGCAGGCCTCCATCATAGCAGTTGCAAATATTTGCAGTGAGGCGCGCGCTGATTTCCAGCCCATTATCAATGAGCGGATGGTTTGTGGACTTTTGTAAACAGTCGCTTTATGCTGCTGCTGTTTCATTTGGAAAATCATTTAAAGTTGGGGGAGAATTGGAGGCCTCACGTCTAGATGCTTCTATTTCTCAATGAAAAGAAAAAGGTGGTTAAGAAATGTAAAATGAATGAGTTAAAGTCATATGATGAATACTAACTAATGATGATTTATTTACAGAGGCTGTTTAACGCAGTGTGTCTGCACACTTCACAGGTGCAGAAAGAGACTGAAGCTACTTAACACTGCACAACATTTCTCTGGCCTCTACATCGAGCCTTAGATGGCCACAACCTCCTCAAAAGTCTCCAACATATGTGTCCTATTCGTACCACTGTGCACTAGTGTAATGCACCGACTGTTAGCAACATCAAGGGTAAATAGTCTGTGTCATCCCGACTCCCTCAATGCATGTCAGCACATGCATATATGTCGGGCAGCGCAACGTGACAGTGCACAAAACGGGGCAATAATGCTAGGTAAACAGATTAGATTCTTCGGGTCGTTTCTTTATTTGCTTTCTTAAACACAAATGAGGTCATTAACATAAGTCTTCTGCTTTTGTCGGGCTTCCCAGTTCCTTGGATATCGTCCTTGAGCCTTGTAACTGCCTCTTGCTTGGCTCGGAACAAACAAACATACAAAAGAAGACCAATATCAGAATGGGGGAAGACAACGCTTCCTGGTTTAGGGAAGAGAGTGTGAGGGGAGCATCACCCGGATACCTTCACCATGTGAGTTACGGGAGTGACCTCCCGTTAATGCATCCCCGTCCCCTGCTCATGCCCAGTAAACCCGCGGATCCTGGCCTGTACCTTGCTTAGCCACCCCCCTCCTGGAGAGTGGCTGGGCGGCGCGTAATCCCGTTGGCCTCCTGGCGTCTCCTTTTCGTCGAGGTTGGCGTCTCCGAAAGCGTTCCTCTTCTCCGTCCAAGAATCGGCGAGGTCCAGTGGTCCTCCCGTCTCCCGCGTCTCTAGTGCTGTCCTTGCCCAGGCTTCTGCGCTCGTCACAGCATCCGGGCTTCTTCTTTGGGCCGGCCTAGTTTGTGATAGGCCCGTTGAAGGAAGCGTCACAGACCACTCCCCTCGGTGCTCCTCCTGCTGGCAATAGAGGTGTACTTTAAAGGGCCAGTCCCATACCTGTATGCGAAGGGACAGTATGTCAGCTGGTGTCTCATTAGGGGAGTATGGGTCTGTAGTTACTTCGTCGTCATCGGTCCCCTGACAATATAGTAAGGTTGTGTTTAGCCGATTAAAAAACATGGGGTTTGTGTGGCCAGAAATAGTCAGTCGCAGACCTTGGCTTGCCAAGCATTTTATACCGCGTTTTGGTAGAGGAGCCTAGACTCCCAATTGCCAGTAGCTCTTAACATCGCGAACTGCACTTTGCAAATGTCATTGTTTTAACATCCAATCAGTTTAATGGTGATTATAGCTAGATACATGCTAAAAGTTTTCACTATTTCTGTCCACTGCTGTTGGCACTGTGCATTCTGCTAAAGAAGTGCTTTATGCACCCATCCTACCACGCACATATCCATCCATTCATCCTTCCATCATGAATCTAATGGCCCTTCCATTAGGGATCCATCCATGAATCCACCTCTTCTATCATCCTATCCACCAATTCACTCATCAATCCATGTCTCATCTTTACATTCACCATCTTATCCATCCTTCCACAAAACCATCTGTTATTCTATCCAATTCATCCATACATCCATCCATTCACCTGTTCCTTCCTGCATCTGTCTATACACCCTACAACCTCATCCGTCCACCCATCCATCCATAAACCACACATCCACTCATTCACCCATCAGGGCATCTGACCATTCATCCATCCATCCTCCTCAAACATATTCATCCACTCACACACCCACCCATCCATCCACATCATCCCTCGTCCATACATACATTATACATACATACCTGCATCCATGCATCCACCCACCCACTCATCCATCCACATCATCAATCGTCCATACATACACACATACCTGAATGCATGCATCCACCCACCCACCCACCCATCCATCCACATCATCACTCGTCCATACATACATACCTGCATGCATGCATCCACCCACCCACCCATCCATCCACATCATCACTCGTCCATACATACTTACATACCTGCATGCATGCATCCACCCATCCAACCATCCATCCACATCATCACTCATCCATACATACATATATACATACATACCTGCATGCATGCATCCACCCACCCACCCATCCATCCACATCATCACTCATCCATACATACATACATACATACCTGCATGCATGCATCCACCTACCCACCCACCCATCCATCCACATCATCACTCATCCATACATACATACATACCTGCATACATGCATCCACCCATCCATCCACATGTTCACTCATCCATACATACATACATACATACATACCTGCCTCCATGCATCCACCCACCCATCCATCCACATCATCACTCGTCCATACATACATACATACCTGCATGCATGCATCCACCCACCCACCCATCCACATCATCACTCGTCCATACATACATACATACCTGCATGCATGCATCCACCCACCCACCCATCCACATCATCACTCGTCCATACATACATACATACCTGCATCCATGCATCCACCCACCCATCCATCCACATCATCCATACATACATACCTGCATGCATGCATCCACGCAATAACCCATCCATCCACATCATCAATAGTCCATACATACATACCTGCATCAATGCATCCACCCACCCATCCAGCCACATCATCACTAGTCCATACATACATACATACATACCTGCATGCATGCATCCACCCACCCACCCATCCATCCACATCATCACTTGTCCATACATACATACCTGCATCCACCCACCCACCCACTCATCCATCCACATCATCACTCATCCATACATACATACCTGCATGCATGCATCCACCCCTTCATCCACATGTTCACTCGTCCATACATACATACATACCTGCATGCATGCATCCACCCCTTCATCCACATGTTCACTCGTCCATACATACATACATACCTGCATGCATGCATCCACCCCTTCATCCACATGTTCACTCGTCCATACATACATACATACATTCCTGCCTCCATGCATCCACCCACCCATCAATCCACATCATCACTCGTCCATACATACATACATACCTGCATGCATGCATCCACCCACCCACCCATCCACATCATCACTCGTCCATACATACATACATACCTGCATGCATGCATCCACCCACCCACCCATCCACATCATCACTCGTCCATACATACATACATACCTGCATGCAATGCATCCACCCACCCATCCAGCCACATCATCACTAGTCCATACATACATACATACATACCTGCATGCATGCATCCACCCACCCACCCACCCACCCATCCATCCACCCACCCATCCATCCACATCATCACTCATACATCCATACATACCTGCATGCATGCATCCACCCATCCATCCACATGTTCACTCATCCATACATACATACATACATTCCTGCCTCCATGCATCCACCCACCCATCAATCCACATCATCACTCGTCCATACATACATACATACCTGCATGCATGCATCCACCCACCCACCCATCCACATCATCACTCGTCCATACATACATACATACCTGCATGCATGCATCCACCCACCCACCCATCCACATCATCACTCGTCCATACATACATACATACCTGCATCAATGCATCCACCCACCCATCCAGCCACATCATCACTAGTCCATACATACATACATACATACCTGCATGCATGCATCCACCACCCACCCACCCCTTCATCCACATGTTCACTCGTCCATACATACATACATACCTGCATGCATGCATCCACCCCTTCATCCACATGTTCACTCGTCCATCCATACATACATTCCTGCATGCACCCATCCACAACTGGAAAATAGCACTGATCGATTTCTGAACAATGAATGTATAAAACGTTACATAGTCCATGTCAGCGATTTAGTTCCTGTTTATATTTCACATGTTTTACTTAATCTTGCATTCCTTAGGATTGCTCACTATTTCCAGGATGTTGTATTTCTGTATCTTATTGTGTAGCATATTTCTTCAGTACAGCGCATACTTTGAGCTGAGTCGCCTTCAGCCTTTTTTAATGGACACCCATTGAGAGCTCTGGAGCAAAGGCTAAAAGCAGTGCACATTTTTCACAGTGCCTGTCAGTGGCTCAAAAAGGTGTTCTGAATACTTGGACAATCTATTCCTTGGCTCCGAACCAACAGAGCAATGGTCACTTATTCCAGTTGCAATTATGATTCTGTGCAAATGGTGTGAAGGAGGTACACAGTTGTCAAAATATTGAGAATGCAAAAGTAAATCAACATACGGTGCTAGCAGGTGAGTCAGTGTGTTTGGGGGTTGTAGAGTGAAGTTCTCTGGTTATACTGTATAAGCAGCTACCTACGCTATCATATGAAATCTCTTTATTGATGTCATAAGTATACTTCCACAACTGCTTTATTAACCTTTTTGCATTCTCAAATTTGCTTGAAAATGCATCATTTGCCCATTCTATTTTTCAAAATCTTCCCAGGGAAGAACCCCCAAACACCCCTTATGACAGTCAGGCTCCCTCGCTACGCTCGCTCGCCACAGGGCACTCATCCCGCACATTTACACCCGACCACTTTCAAATGTCACCAGCCACCACTGCATAGTACACATGCACCTCTATAACGTGCCCTAATGAAACCTAGGAGCCCGATCGTGGTCCACCCCCTTGGCTAAGGACTTCCAAACCTCTTTATGTGATACTTGGGCGCCCTTGTGTCTTGGTACTCTGGTGCTCGGACACTCTGACATTCTGTTACTCTTATTTTTTGGTGACCGGGCACTGTGGTTTTCTGGCACCCTTGTGCCCTGGTACTCTGCTGCTCTGATACTCTGACATTCTGGTACTCTGATCTTGTGGTGACCCAGTACTGTGGATCTCTGGTGCCCTTCTCAAGCATTGATCCTCTGTGCCCTGATACTCTGTCACATTCTAATACTCTTGACTTCTGGTGACCTGGTACTGCTGCTGTCTGACGTCCTTGTGTGCTGGTACCCTGGTGCTATAGCGCCTGTGTGCCCTGGTTCTCTGCTACTACTCTGTTGCAATAGTGCTCTGGTATCTCAAGCATTGATACTCTGGTGGTCGGATACTTTGATGCCCTGATACTCTGGTAGTCTGATTCTATGGTATAGTTCTCTGCTGCCCTTGTGCCCTGGCACTCTGCTGCTCTGATACTCTGACATTGTGGTACTCTTATCTTGTGGTGACTCAGTAATGTGGTTCTCTGGTGCCCTTCTCAAACATTAATACTCTGGTGGTCGGATACTCTGCTGCCCTGATACTCTGGTACTCTGATTCTATGGTATAGTGCTCTCCGGCCCATGCCCTGGTACCCTGCTCCTACGGCACATTGGTGCAGTTGTGCCAATGTATCGGTTCTCTGGCGCCATGTTGCCCTGGTACTCTAATGATATATTACCATGCAGCCCTTGTTCCCTGGCACCTGCTGCTCTGCCACGTTGGAGTCACAGTGCCCTGGTGATACACTGATGCTGCGATGGCCTGGGAACTCTGGATCCCCTGTGCTCTGGTACTCCGACGCTAGGGTCGTCTGGTACTCTACTTGCCCTGGTAGATGGGCAGTTTGGCAATCATGGGCCTCGTTTATGAAAAGTGGTATAGGGCAGCGCCACAGGTCTTGTGAAAGGGCAAGAATGCACCATATTTATGAAATACAGTGCATTCCTGTCCTTTCCCCCTTGTGCTGGCACACAATTTGCTGCCTTGCGCCAATGTAGGCACCCTTGCACCATGGTGCAAGGGTGCCCCCGTTGCAGGCAAGATTGCTTTTGTGCAGGAAGGGGCACCTTCCTGCACAAAAACAATCCTGGGAAGTGTTTTCCTCTTTCCATGTGTGCTGCAGAATGCACCACAAATGGAAACAGCAAAACATTATGCCTGCTCTGGGGAGGCGTAAGGTATTGGTGCTGCCCCACTTGATTTCGTAAATCTCAGGCAGCCTCAAAATCCATGGGTGATGCATGGGAACACCCACCTCAATGCCCATGGAACACCCACCTCAATGCCCATGGAACACCCACCTCAACGCCCATGGAACACCCACCTCAACGCCCATGGAACACCTACCCAGGGCAGGGAAACTCAACTCAGTGACTTGTGCTGCTTTGTCTTACTCCAAATCTATAAGACCAAGTAAAGCCATAATGGGTGGCTTTATGTCGCCTCATAGATATGACCTGCTCTTCCGGGGCGTCAAAAGAAGTGATGCTCCGGCAGCATCGGGGCTTGTAATGAGCCCCTGAGAGTTTTAGTCCTCTTTGTACCCTCATGACTTGGTGCTCTGCTGCTGTAAGACACTGATCTGTGTGTACTCCGGTGCCCTGGTACCTTGCTGCCATGCTACTCTTCTACGCACATCCATGACACACTGCGTGTTCCCAGTATCTTGGGACTGATGCTTAGGGAAGGCACTGTCATGGGCCTGGGTGAAGGTCCCTCTCTGCTGTAGAGTGTCATCTGGAACAAAGGTGCTTCAGGCACCAGCTACGATCAAGCCCACCCATGGAAAGGAAACCTGGAGCCAGCGTCCTTCCAGAGGCTGCCCTCCCGCGAGCTCCATGCAGGCGTCTGCCATGGGAATGCTTCAGTCTTGATCACAAAGTGATGCTGAGGTAGTTTCTAGCTACTTAAATGATAAATTATTTAAAAGTGGGACATGGGGAAGGACCCCATGAACCATCTGGAACTCTGAGGGGACCACCCTGTGGGTCTGTAGCCAGGATTTAAAAGTCATGAGAGTTTGATGATGAGAATAGAGGGAGGGGGATAAAATACTGGCAAGCTGGTGTTATTAAAGGGATTAGGGACCATGCCCACAAAAAGTTTAAGAAACTCTGATTAGCAAAATCAGACTTACCTTGAGGAAACCGAGATTTAAAATACACGGCAGTGTAACTGAGTATTCTGTTTTCAGGCATCGACTTCTAGTCCTGTGCTGTGCATTCTGCTCTTAGACATCAACGACTCGTCCAGAAGTTTGTACTCAATTATCAAACTTTGAAGATTTAGTTTCCTCCAGGATTGTGCATTCTGCTCTCAAACTTTGAAGATTTAGTTTCCTCCAGGATTGTGCATTCTGCTCTCAAACTTTGAAGATTTAGTTTCCTCCAGTATTGTGCATTCCGCTCTCAAACTTTGAAGATTTAGTTTCCTCCAGGATTGTGCATTCTGCTCTCAAACTTTGAAGATTTAGGCTCCTCTGGATGGCACATTAGTCAGAGGCTTGGCTGCTGTCAGTGACCCACAGTGAATGCCTCAGGGAAGACCCTCTAATGCAGGACCATGAGCTGCTCTTATAGAGAAAGGCAGAGGGATGAGATGACAGGCTGCACTTTGCTAAAAGTAGCCTCAAGACATGTGGGGCTCAGTGGCCTCAGCTGTGACCCCAACGTTTCTTGAAGGAATAACAAAAATAGTATTGTTAAAAATGTAGAAACAACCACTCAGAAAAGAAACACACCACAAACATGTTTATTCCAGAAGTCTCACAGCACAGTCCTGCCACCCAGGTGTGCTTTTCCCTCCAGAATTTTGCAGGAAAAGACAAGCTTAGGAGAGTTTAGCAAAACATTATTCATACACACAAAAAAGTAAATTTAACTTGTTTTCCTGGACTGCCACCTGGTCTTGCCTTGTGTTTTAGTTTCTTTATTTTAGTGAAAAAAACTAAGGTCCCTTCCCCAGACAGAGCCTGAAATGGAAATTCACCAGGTGGCTACCATCAAGGGAAGATTCATCTTATTTTATAGAAATAAGTGTTTAGTTGACAGGCTGCATCTTGGACCAGATGTTCCTTTTCTGTGCTCAGTAAAACTGTTTCATAATAAGAATTAATCTTTATGTATTATTAAATGCAATGAGTTTGTTGACACGAAAATACCATCAGATCTGAGCTGTTACTAAAGAGTTGTAAATTGCACTGTACAATCTGAACAACATCAAGGAAATATGAATCATGAACCTGCAGGAATGCAGGACAGTTAGCATCATTTTTATGTTGTAAGTAGTGATACCTTTGAAGGAAGTGAGAACATGTGAATATTGTTAGCATCTTATATGTGATTTTAAAACCAGATCAGTCCATACTCAGAGGTGAACATGTTGAAGTAACTCAGAAGAACGTTATGTGGCCATGAAGTAGGTTTACAGTTCTAAGGACACAGTGGTAAGAATTGTCACAGGTGCGGGCGGTGTCCAAGCAAATGAGTGTAAGGGAGCAGATAGATGGAGTAAACTAGGAGGAAGGTGGAGTTTTCAGACACATAGGGCCCCATTTACAACTTTTTGAGGCAGGGCTGCACTGCACGTCACTTTGCTGCGCTGTCCTGCCCTGCGTCAAAAGAAAAGGAAAGGAATGTGTTGTATCTACGAGACATGGTGCATTCCTGTCCTCTTCCACTGCATTGGTGCACAAATGGCTGCCTTGCACCAGTGCAGGCTCCCGTGCACCATGGTGCAAGGGTTTCTGGGTTGAAGGAATGATAGTTTCCATGCAGGAATCAATGGAGATGTTTTTCTTTTTTCTGCACAATGCAGCACACATAGAAAGAGGAAGAAATGAGGAGAAATAAAGTTATTTTTCCTTGTTACGCCACCATTCACAGACTCATGGCTTTGACGCATTCCCCGATTAATGTTATATTGTAAATGTGGGAATGTTTCAAAATCTTTGGGCTTTGCATGGGAGCACCCACTGCAACGCCCATGGTTCGCTTCCCGAAGCAGTGTGAGGCAACGCAGCGACTTGCACTGCGATGTCTTACACCATATCTACGAGGCCATAAAAAACCACGCAGAGTGGCTTTGCATGGCCTTGTAGATATGGGTCTGCACTGTGCACCACTGGAGCATCAAACAAAGTGACATTCCTGTGGCTCACAGGGCTTGTAAATAAACTCCATAGTCTGAAGAGTCATAAACAGCCTTATTCTGTCACAACACACTACTGCATTGAGGGGCATATCTATCAACATGTCATGCAGCGCAGCAAGTCATGATGCTGCGCTGCATGATAGGGAAACAGCAGGAATGTTCCGTATCTAACATTATACAGCGCATTCCTGTCTTTTCCCAGCACTAGCGCATAGTGTGCTGCCTAGTGCCAATATAGGCAACCTTGCACCGTGGTACAAGGGTGCCAGCGTTGTAAGCAGGATTGCTTTTGTACAGAAAGGGACACCTTCCTGCACAAAGCAATCCCCTGAGTCATTTTTCTGCAGAATGCAGCACACAGAGAAAAAGGAAACAACAAGGAGAAATAAACATATTTCTCCTTGTTACGTCTCCTCTGATGTGAAGCGGTTTTGACGCATTCCCAGGTCCACCACTGATGATAAATCTGGGAAGGCACCAATACTACAAATGAAGTGAGAAGAAGAAATATTTGTATATAGAACCATCACTCACCAATCATAGGGTTCAGGACCAAGGGTGGCACGAGGGGCATGCACACACTAAGGTGCACCCGTCTCTGTGTCACTATAACACCGCAAACTTACGGTTATCCTTTTAGCATTCTGTAAAAGGCAAGGGAAAATAGTTATCCTTTGCTATACTGTTGATCACCATGGATCCCGAACAGGGCAGACCATAGGGTCATGAGGCGGGCGTACTGGCTTGATGAAGATTTGACTTTAGCCTGCGCCCCCCAGAGGAATCCATGGTGCTCAACAGTATAGCGCCATAAATGTGCCACCCTTGGTCCTGATAAAGCCTCGCTAAATTGGAAAATTGAGGCTGAAACATGTAGACCGCGATTCACATTACTGCACACACTGTTTGGATGTCACGGGCCAATTTAACCCCAAAATTTTCACTCACATTCATTCTTTTCACACAAATCCCGCTCCGCTGTAACCAGACTTTGTAGCATACCCGGGTGGCATTCGGCTGCTCGGGTGGGAACCCTATGATAAGCATAGGTTGGTGAGTGAGGGTTCTTTTATGAGGATATTTCTTCTTCTCACTTCATTTGTAGGATTGTGCGTGGGTGTTCCCATGCAGCGCACATCGCTGCGCTGCATTACTCTGCCCCAGGGTTGTGTTCCATGGGTTGTGCGTGTGTGTTCCCATGCAGCGCACATCGCTTTCTTCAGGACCAAGGGTGGCACGAGGGGTATGCACACACTAAGGTGCACCTGTCTCTGTGTCACTATAACACCGCAAACTTACGGTTATTCTTTTAGCATTCTGTAAAAGGCAAGGGAACATTTATGGCGCTATACTGTTGAGCACCATGGATTCCTTCAGGGGGCGCAGGCTAATGTCAAACCTTCATCAAGCCAGTACGCCCGCCTCATGCCCCTATGGTCTGCCCTGTTCGGGATCCATGGTGATCAACAGTATAGCAAAGGATAACTATTTTCCCTTGCCTTTTACAGAATGCTAAAAGGATAAGCGTAAGTTTGTGGTGTTATAGTGACACAGAGACGGGTGCACCTTAGTGTGTGCATGCCCCTCGTGCCACCCTTGGTCCTGAACCCTATGATGAAGCATGTCACCAACTAGGTTGGTGAGTGATGGTTCTATATAAAAATATTTCTTCTTCTCACTTCATTTGTAGTATTGGCTATTTTCTTTAGTTGAGAACAACTCCTTCATTGTTTAAAATATCTATTTCAAGGGGACTAGGAGTAGTTCCACTGTACCCTCTCTCTCTTTGTGATTCTTTGGAAATCTGGGAATGCACCAAAATCCATGTATGTTGCATGGGAACACCCACGCACAATCCATGGAACGCAACCTGGGGCAGAGTAATGCAACGCAGCGATGTGCGCTGCATGGGAACACCCACGCACAATCCATGGAACGCAACCCTGGGGCAGAGTAATGCAATGCAGCGATGTGCGCTGCATGGGAACACCCACGCACAATCCATGGAACGCAACCTGCGGCAGAGTAATGCAACGCAGCGATGTGCGCTGCATGGGAACACCCATGCACAATCCATGGAACGCAACCCTGGGGCAGAGTAATGCAATCAGCTATTTGCGTTGCATGGGAACACCCACGCACAATCCATGGAATGCTCTGGGGCAGAGTAATGCAACGCAGCGATGTGCGCTGCTTGGGAACACCCACGCACAACCCATGGAACACAACCCTGGGGCAGAGTAATGCAATCAGCTATTTGCGTTGCTTTACTCCAGATTTATCAAGCCTCTCAGGGCCACACAAGGTGGCCTTACGTGCCTTAATAAATCGCACTCAAGGGTTGCGTCGCTTTTGCGACTTGTTGCATGGCTCAAAAGCAACACAACCCTTGGATACATTTGCCCCTGTATATACTGCTGTGTCCAGTGAAAGGTTTGGATTAGCCACCCGTAACTTGGAAGGAAATGTTGCTGCAATCATTCCAGGACTCACAGACACAGTCCCCATGTCCTGAATTAAAAAAATATATATAGAGGGAGAGGGCAGTAGTCCCCTTCCCCCGCTTCACCCCAACAGGGGCCAAAAGGAAAAGAAAATGTTTTTTTCGGACACTGGTCCCATGGTACCCCTACAGGACTCGCTTAACCCTCCCGTGAGGTACCACGGTACCCCTACAGGACCCAGCGTAACCCTCCAGTGAAGTACTGTGGTACCCTCCTGTGAGCCACCGCACCCATGTCTACCCCATGGTACTAAGGGAGTCTTCAGACTCCACCCAAGAAACCTCACACAGTACCACGCAGGTCACAAGTCAGGGTTACACACGGGTTTATGGTGTCCACCCACTGCAAAGACGTTTAGCCCCTCTGAAAAATATACTGAACTCATCCCGGTGTAATTTTCAAACCCTGGACACATTCAGCAGCACCAGCACATTGTCTGGTTTCAATCCAGAACAGCGTGCAGGCAGAGAGCTTTCTTATTTCAGACTCCAGCTGGGCCCAAAACAAAGGAATATGAGGGGTCATCAGGCCTCCTTTTGTTCGAGTCTCCTGTCTGGAGGCTCACAACTAGATGCAAATACAGCAGAGGGCAAACAAAGATACACACCTTGTTAGCACTTCACACGTACTTAAGGGAGGCCTGATTTTGACTTTCTTCAGCCCCTGTATACAAGATATGCATGCACTGTAAGGAATGTCAGACATGTTAGTATTTCCCAGTATTTACACAAAATAATTTGGAATTATATAGCTCTTACTACCCCTGATGAGGTGTTGAAATAAGAATTTAAATACCACCATTTTTTCTTTTACAGCACTACTCATCCCAGTGCAGGGAGACAGAGCACTTTACGTCACATCTACATATTACATATACAATAAATCATATAGGGGCATATTAGCAAGGGCACTATCGCCGCTTTAGCGGCAACTTTTTGCAGCTGAAGCGGCGATATTCATATCGCCCTATCAGCAAACTGTCTCTAACAGCAGTTAGCGACAGTTTGCGGGCATTAGCGCCCGTTTTTTTACCGCTTTGCATGTCAGCGATATTTATCGCTAATGACATGCAAAGTGGGCGTTCCGACGAACAAACCTGGGAAACACCCGCTAACAGGCCTATCGCCTATTAGCAAGGTGGCCATGGCCCCAGTTAGCGACGTGGAAAGTCGCGCTAACCGGGGTCATCGCCATTTATTTAACACCTGCAATTAGCAGGTGTTAGCCATACCTAACATGGGGGGTGGATTATGCTGATACGACCACAGGGTCGTATCAGCAAGGTGTTCTCCCTTCTCCATGCAACATCGCTGGTTTTTCAGCGAAGTTGGCCCATTTCCCCGCTATCGCTGGAATATTCATCGCCATAGCGCTAATCGTTGCTAATACAGCGTTAGCGTGGCGATATATTCCAGCGATAGCCGGCGATAAAAAAATCACGCTAAGCAGGGTTAGCGATGATTATCGCCTCTTCTTGCTAATATGCCCC
>CAWUFW010031297.1:0-15776 GCA_963921515.1 Calotriton arnoldi
CTGTGTGTGAGTGTGAGTGCAATGGCAAGATGGCTGACAGTGGTGTCCTGCTGTTAGTTGGTGGTCAGTTCCCAGCATGGCCTTGTGCTCCCCACAAAGAGCACCAGTGTCAGACATCTTTGATGGGGCTTTCCACTCTCTGTGGGGTGTGCATGCTTGAGTGTAGCTTGCTGGGCCATGTGGGTGGGGGATGTTGAGCTGTGACTACCACTCCCATCATGCTATTGCCTCCACCCCCCTTCCCAGCATGCCCATGCTTCCGTCCCTTTGACTCTGCTTCCTGTGGGGTTGTGTGCCTGTGCTGACAAGATGGCTGACAGTGTTATCCTGGGGTTAGTTTTGCTACACGTCCCATGTGTGTCCCTGTGCTTCACTCAGCATGACCCAGGGTTGTGGTTCTTTGTGGGATATTTGATTGGAGTGTGAGGCAATGCATTCTCCCAGGTGAGTTATGTGGAGTTTGTGTTAGGGGTGTGTGTGAGAAACGCTACTGGTAACTATGGTCAGGGCTGTGAGTCTTCCTTCCCACCCAGCCAGATATCCCACCATGGAACGTTCTTCCATTGCAGGGAGTGCAAGTTGTCTTTCAGGATGTCAGTCAGTGGTGTCCTGCTGTTGGTTGGTGCACAGTTGCCAGCAGGGCCTTGTGCTCCCCACAGCAGTAGCCAGTGTCAGCCATCTTGTCAGTTGTTTTCCACTCCCTGTGATGTGAGCACGGTTCATGGTGGTGTTGATGTGCGCATTGTGAGGGTGGGCAATATCTGTGACTACGACTCCCATGATGCTATTGGCTACACTGACTTGCCCAGCATACACAGTATTCCTTCCTTTCAATGGGCTTCACTGTGTGGTGGTGTTGTAGTGGTGGCTACATGTCTGGATGTGTTTGTTAGTTGTATTTGTGCCACTGCCCAGCTGTAGTTGTAGTTGTGTTTGTACATGTGATGACACAGTTACATGTCACTATGAGATGGCATGTGTTGTGTTTATCTGACTGACATACACATTTTGGGATGGTTCTGTTCTGGTTGCTGTGTATTTGCTAAGGGTGCATGGTTTGACTCTCCCTTGACAGTGATGTGTGTGTATTGTGGCACAATATTGTGTACATTTGTTGTGTACTCACCAGGCTCTGGGATGTTTTCTAGTCCATATACGCTCACTGGTGGAAGGATGGCCCGCACCTTCTCCTCCCAGGGCCTGAGGTATACTGGCTTGGCAGGAGGGCCACTGCCGGTGTGTTGGTTCAAGAGGTAGTCCCTCTTCAACAGCTCCCTGACCCTCCTGCGCACGTCATACCACCTGTTCTGGATGTCTATCTTTGTGCGCAAACATGGTGATTGTGCGTTCACCCTGTCGACGATCCTCTCCCACATCTTGGTTTTCTGCGCCATGGGTGTCTGTTGGACCAGTGTACCAAACAGCTGTGGCTCTACTCCTGAGGATCTCATCTACCAGGACTTCCAATTCACTATCTAGGAACTTATGATTCTTCTTTGGGGGCATGGTGATGGGTGGTGATGGTGAGTGATGTGTGTGTTGGTGTGCAGGTGAAGGTGTGTGAGTGTGTGTTTTGCTGGGTGTATGTGAGGTTGCTATTTGTTGGGGTGCTGATGGTGTGTGGCTTGTGTGATGGATGAGCTGTGGGTGTGTGGTTGCTGTCTGTTGAGTGCTGGCTGGTAATTTGAATTTGCAAAGGATCATGGTAGGGATTTGTGTCCTTTATATGGGTGGAGTTGTGGGTGTGTCTTTGTTCCCTGCCCCCCCCCCAGTATTTATTGGCTTTGTAATTGCTTGTTTGGCCTTTTTTTTGTGTATTTTCCCATTGTACTTTTTGTGCATGTAGGAGACGTTCTTGTGACCGAGTCGGACCCTGCAGTTGTCTCGCACGGGCTTCTCCGATTCGTTCACGCTGTGTTTGTGCTGTTTTCTATGCTGCGTACGCGTCGGTCGCGGTGTTTTGGGTTGCTTCGGCTCGCAGTTTTGTATGCGTGTCGGTCGTACGGCTTGTCCTCCGTGCGACTCGGTCGTGTTTTCCACGCGTTGCATCGAACTTGGCGGGTAGGAGTTCGCGGGTACGTTTCGTTCGGGGATTGTTCCGGGTGCGTGTCGGTCGGTTCGATTCGCGGTGTTTTTCCGGCCGGATTGCTGTTTTCCACGCGGCTCGGTCGTTCGGCTTGTGTTCCGTACGAGTCGGTCGGGTTTTGCACGCTTCTCATCATACTTTGCGGGTCGGCCTGCACCGGTACGTGTCGGTCGGAATTTATTCCTGCTCCGAGTCGGTCGGTACGTTTTCCGGCCCGAATCGGAATCGACCCCAAAGACTTTTGGGATATGCCATGACTGTGATCAGCCAGGGCATAAAAGAGGAGATTCAGCATGCTCCAAAATGTACCCCCATTGGTGGACAGTCCAAAGGATTGGCTAAGCAGTATCCAATGGCCATGGTAAGCTAAGAATGGGGAGCGGTTACTGGCTCAAAGAAGGTGGTTGTGTTACCTGCCATCCCAGTTGAGTATCTCTTGGGAAATGATCTGCAAAATTCTGCTAAGGAAGAAGTGGAAAGGAAGGCTCAAGCAGAAATACCGGGTCTCCCTGAGTGAGTGTGTGTGGTAACTAGAACACAGGCAGCATGACAGGAAAGTCATTGGAGTTTGGAGCCTGGAGTAATGGCCCAAACCTCCCAAAGGAAGAGAAAGGGCATGAAGCCTGAAAAGTCAGCTTCAAAGAGGTCCCAGGACCAGGGGAAGAGTTCTCCTCAGGGAGATGCCCTGGTACCTGAGAAGGAAACTGCATCTGAGGAAGCCTGGCCTGACCTGGCAGAGCTCCTGGGTGCAGGTGGGCCCTCCAGAGAGGACCTATGCCAAGCGCAAAAGACTTGCTCAACTCTTAAAGGCTTTAGGCAGCAGGCTGAAAGGCAAGAACGGGGAGATGTCAGTGGCTCCACAGGGTAGATGGGCTCCTGTACACTGAGGCCAGGGACCCCAAACCAGCAGCAGCAAAGAGAGTGGGGGGCCCCAAGGTTTACAGAGAGTTCATCCTAACTTTAGCCCATGATATCCCCTTAGATGGACATCTGAGATAAACCAAAACCTGGGGCAGGTTGGTTGCCCATTTTTATTGGCCTTAGATGTCTGATAAAGTAGCAAAGTTCTGTCACTCCTGTGCCACTTGTCAGCCGATTGGCAAAGTGAGTTTCAAACCAAAGGTTCCCTTAATTCCACTTCCAGTGGTTGAGACTCCCTTTGAGATGGTAGGAATTGACATTGTTGGTTCCATTAACTCTCAAACTGCATCTGGGAACAGATTTATTCTATTAATAGTGTACCATGCGACTGGGTGCCCAGAGGCAATTCCCCTCAGGGCTGTCACTGCCGTGCTATAGCAAAGGCCCTTCTTGGTATCTTTACCAGAGTGGGGTGTCCTAAGGAGGTAGTTTCTGATAAGGGGACCAACTTCATGTCTACATATCGAAAAGATATGTGGGATAAATGTGGTGTGAGCTATAAGTTCACTTCCGCCTATGACCGCCAGAAAATTGGTTTAGTTAGAGCTTCAGCAAAACCATGAAGGGCATGATAAACGGGCTTACCTGAAAAACTCAGAAGGAGATGGGATGTCCTTTTACCTCACCTCTTGTTTATATACAGAGAGGTGCCTCAGAAGGAGGTTGGTTTCAGCCACTTTGAACTTCTGTCTGGCCATCCTGTAAGGGGTCCTTTACATTTGATGAGGGATGGCTGGGATACACCTCTCAAACAGCCCAAACTTGACATAGTGGACTATATAGGGGGCCTGCGTTCACGCATAGCTGAGTACATGAAAAGGGCAAGCAAGAATCTGGAGGCCAGCCAAGAGCTTATCAAGCTATGGTATGACCAAAGTAAGCACTGGTTAAGTACCAACCAGGGCAATTGGTGTGGGTGTTGTAGCCTGTGACTCCCCGGGCTCTCTAGGACAAAGTGTACTGGGCCCTATCCCATCCTGAAAGAGAAAGGTGAATTCACCTACCTGGTGGATGTAGGCACCCCTAGGAGTCCTCACAGAGTACTCCATGTAAATAATCTGAAACAACACCAAGACAGGGCTGACATGACCATGCTCATGATCACTAATGGAGGTCAAGAGAAAGAAAGGGAACCCCTCCCTGACCTACTGTCAAATACCCAAAAGATGGTTCAGTAGAGGGTCTTGTCAGACTCCCTTACCACTCAACAGCAAGCAGATTGCAGGCAAGTCCTAAACCAGTTTGCTGAGCTCTTTTACTTGGTCCCTGGTCAGACAACATGATGTGTTTATAATGTGGACACAGAATGGACACAGGTGACAGCCTGCCTGTGAAAAGCAAAATTTACAGACTAGCTGATCAAGTCAACATCTGCATCAAAGCTAAAGTCATCAAGATACCTGCGGTGATAAAACCTTTTGACAGCCCCTGGGCTAGCACAGTGGTACTGGTCTCCAAACCTCACTCCCAGGGAGGCAAACCAGAAATTGGGTTCTGTGTGGATTACAGGGGTCTAAATGCAGTCACTAAAACTGATGCGTACCCCCATTCCAAGAGCAGATGAGCTCATAGACAAGTTGGGTACAGCCAAAATTCTTGGTACCTTTGATTTAATATCAGGGTATAGGCAAATTGGACTCAACCAGGGACCAAAGGCATAATTTTTCTACTCCTGAAGGCCACTTCCAATCTAAGATGATGCATTTTGGATTGAAAAATGCACCTGACACTTTCCAAAAGTTGGTGAATAGAGTTCTTTCCGGTCTGGACCACTTTAGTGCAGCATACCTTGATGATATTGCTGTATCTACCACCTATTAGGATTACCTGATTCACCTGAGGGAAGTACTACAGGCCTTGCAGGAGGCAGGCCTAACTATCAAGGCCATTAAGTGGCAGAGTTCAGTTGTGTACTTGGGCTACCTTGTGGGTGGATGCCAAGTACAACCTCGCTAACCAAAAATCCAGGCAATCCCAGATTAGGAGGCTCCCAAGACTCAGAGCCAAGTCAGGGCTTTTCTTAGCAGGGTACTATGGGATGTTTGTGAAGGGGTATGGTGCCATTGTGGTCCCTCTCACTGAACTCACCTCGGAAAAGCAGTCTAAGAAGGTCATATGGACTGCAGGATGCCAAAAGGCCTTTGACACCCTGAAACAGGCTAAGTGCTCAGCACCTGTCCTGAAAGCACCAGACTACAGAAAAGAGTTAATTGTCCAAACAGACGTTTCTGAACATGGGATTGGGGCAGTGTTGTCACAAACAAATGATGAGGGCCAGGATCAACCAGTTGCCTTTATTAGTAGGCAGCTCCTTCCTAGACAGCTTCTTTGGAGTGCCTTTGAGAGGGAAGCCTTTGCTGTGGTTTGGTCCCTGAAGAAGCTGAGACAATATTTATTTGGGACTCACTTCAAGGCTGAAACCGACCACAGGCCTCTCAGCTGGCTGATGCAGATAAAATGTAAATCCGTATTTGTAAAGCGCGAACTACTCACCCTTACGGGTCTCAAGGCGCTGGGGGCCGTCGTGGAAATTAAGTGAGCTATTGCCCAGAGTCACATGGTGCTGAGCTGAGCTGCCACCGGAGCCGGGGATCGAACCGTGAGCCCCGTGCTCCGAAGTCAGCTGCCCTGGCCGCTGCACCACACCTCTCCAACTCCAAGAGCAGAGAGCCCCAAGTTGTTGAGGTGGTACATTTCCCTACAGTGTATGGATTCTTTCAGTGGAACACAGCCCTGGGACTGGGCTGACCATGCCAATGCAGATGACCTTTACAGGTTTTTCCACTTAGATGATGAGTACTACCAGGAGGGAGGTTAGTTGCTCAGCACCTGTTGTCGGGGGTCATATAGGAAAGTGCCCTTTTTATGGTCACTCACATATCCTTTTTCTCCAATGCTGATGGTTTTGATGCTGAAAGTGCATTGAGACCTACTAACCAGGCCCAGTGCCTGTGCTCTCTCCCTAAAATATGGTGAATGTGAATTGATAACCCCCAATTGTCAAGGTCTTTAACCCCCTTGTAAGTCCCTGGTAAGAGGTACCAGTGGTACATAGGGCTTGAAAGTTAAAGTGTTCACCAGGGCCTGCAGTACTGATTGTGCCACCCTGAGTGACTCAAGTAAAGAGATTACAGCAGGTCTGCCATTGCAGACTGAAGGAGCAGTGCAAACTGCTCAAACACAACTTTGCCTTCACCTTGAGTGGCAAGGTCACAGCACTATTTTTAATATTTGCCAGTAACCCATGAGGTTGGCCTCTGGAGCCCAGGAGGCAGGGTGCATTATATTAAATATGTGTACATATAAGTGCAAGTTTATAAGTTCTTATAGTAGCCTCCTTCCATTAGGGGCTACTATAAGTGCTCAGGGGACCATAGGATGACATGGCTGGCACCCTGGAAACGACAGGTTGCCAGCTCCATTACAGTCCCACTGAAAAGTGTCATGTTTGCTATCAAACAACTTGTATCCTCAAACCCAACCTTTTTCTAAAGTCATTTGATGTGACATGCATCCAAGCAGCAAACTTAGAGATAGCCCGCCTGATTGCCCTGGCTGACAGCCTGCATCTGCTGCTGCCAAGATAGGAATCTGACCCCCTGCTAAGAATTTTGAACTCTCTCAGGAGGCAGAAACAAAGGCCCGCCCCAGTAAGAAGTGTCATCTCCCTCCCTGACAGGTTGGCTAGTGAAGTGGCACATCAAGGCAGTGAACTTCAAAGCACCCATTGCTCCGATAAGCAATCAGGCTTCCTCCCAGAAGAGGAAAAAGTCAACCCCTTGCCCCAGGCACATTTTCAGCCTAGGCAGGAAAATTACAGAGTGAGGAGGCGTACACCCCCAGAAGGCTAGCCACACCCCTAGAGTGGGCTACCTGGTCTGTAAAGCCAAAGAAGGGTTCTGCCATTTGTATAAGTGGCAGAATAGATGCTTCTGGGTAGACAAAATGCCACCCTACATAGGAATTTGTCACCTAAGGGGCGGATTAGCCGCTGGGGCCAGTAGCCCATTAGCTTCTAGCACCCACACCACATACACCTCTACATCTAGGAGTTAAGGGACTCCCCTGGCAACAGAACCTCAAATCTTATTGACTTGCAACCAAGGACAACAAAGAGACACAAGTCTGTGACTGCAGGACCTGCACAAAGCAAAGGTGTGATAACCTGCACCTGTGGTAACCACACTGCAACTGCATGACTGCGATTCGTCCCAGACCAGAGACTGTTTCCAAAGGAAAGAGGAACCCCTTTGAAAGCCAGAGGCATCACTGAACCACCCTTGGACTAGAGGTACTAGTCCCCTGCAGTCCGCAGGTAAAGTATGCTCCTGGAACCAAAGAATCACTGGCCATCAGACCCGCCAAGGGATCGCCCAAAAATAAATGGTCCAGTACATTGTGGGAAACATAGTCCTGACCTCCAGCAAGTTTCCGGTGGCTACTGTTTTCCTCCGGACTCAAGCCTGTCAAAAACACCCAAGCCAGAGCTTGCTGCTGCCAAGGCTTGTTGGTGGCCAATCCGGCTATCACTACTTTTGTTCGATGCTGTGACTCGAGGGGACCCCGCAGCATCTTCAACCTGCTGCCTTAGAGGCCAATTGTCGAGTTTTTGCACCCCTTTCCTTACCAGCACTGTCAAACCAGCAAACTCACAGCTCCTGCTTCAGCACCAGGGACAGCCTGAATAACTTGCACCCGGGCTCTACAAGCCAAGTAAAATTCAACTAAATGTTGGACCTTGGTTTACACTGAACTCGACCTGCAAGTGACATATTGTCACTAGTGGTTTTTCCTATTGACCGGAATGTTAAAGTTTTGCAAGAGTCAAATGCAATGATTTATTTTTCCTTAAAAATGCAAAACTCCGGTTGTACTCATCCAATTGTCTTCATTTTGGTGTCTAAATTTACATAGAAATCTGCTTTATTTTTAGAAATTGGTGTCGGATTTCTGTTGAATCGTGTCAGTTACTTATCATCCATGTCGTTACTCTGAAATGCTTAGCACATGTTCCTCTAGTAAAGCATGCCTGCTCAGTGCCACACTAGCAGGACTGACTAAGGATTTATTAGTGTGAATCCAAAAGATCCATGTGGGGTAAAGTGAAGGTACTGCACAGTGATGCCTAACCCATCTCACTACATAATAACCCACTTTTCTACAGTCCACAACACCGTCAGGGGCGGCTCCTCCACTAAGGCGGAGGAGCATCGCCCCACTGCTCTGTGAGCAGTAATTAAAAGAAAACTAAAATGATAATAACCAGCATTATTATCATTTTCATTTTCCGTTTCCTGGTGTGGGCGGGGCTGGACTGCCAGGGCAGGGGCCAGGAGGAGGAGTGGTTGCTCCACTCTTAAGTGCGCATAACTGTTTGGCCAGCCCTCTCGGGCCGACCATAACAGTCATGCGCACTTTGCATGTTCTACACCCAGGCTGCATTACAGCTTGGGTGCAGAACATGACCAGGCCCCCATTCCCCATTATCTCTATCCTTAATAATTCTGCTCTGGTGCTATCTGGTAATATCGAAGTAGATGCACTGGTTAGGTAATATGTCGACCAGGTGGCACCCATAAGATCAGGTTTGGGTGGTCAGCGATGGCCATCAGCTCTGTGGTTTAATGAGGAGCTTAATCTAATGCAACAACATTGCAAAAAGCTCAAGAGAGCTTGGCGTAAGTGTTATCTACCTGAGGATAAGGAGCGCAACAAATAGGAGCTATCTATTTATCATTGAGGCATAAAAAATGCCTAAGCAAAGTACTTCACTGATGAAATCATCAGGTGTAATAATCTACCTAAAGAGATTTTTAAAATCACTAAGAAGGTTACCAACCCCCACGCTCTCCCTCAGCCCCTAGAAGCCTCACCAAAACTCAGTCCTCAACTTTCAGACTTTTTTGAGAACAAGATTCTGGGCATTGCTGGGTCCTTAAAAGCTGCCGGTCCTAACAACAGAATTGATTCTTGATTGAGTCTGGTCTCTAGAATGGCCCTTGACAGTTCCTTTTCCATTATCTTGCTCCCTTACAGAGTGTATCCTCATTTTATTGGAGGATTGCGTCAGACTCTAACTCCATTGAGTTTGGGGTTTCTCAGGGCTCTGCCTTGAGCCCGACATTGTTCAATGTCTATATGTCCCCTTTGGCTACCCTGGTGGAATCCATTGGAGTGTAGATCATCTCTTAAGCTGATGACACGCAAATTATTTTAACTTGGGATGGGAACATCTCTGGTGCCCAATGCAGATTTGAAGCATGTCTGTCAGCAGTGTTTCAATGGATGTGTCAGAGTAACCTACAGTGTAACACGAGCAAAACAGAGTTACTGGCTTTTGGTCCCCCCCACCCCTTTGTGGAATGGTGAGGTTGGCCTAGTTCTGCTCCCTCTCCTCCGACTCCAACTATTGTGGAAAAGATGGGGAGGCACTTCCATCTTGGCACTAGCTGCTGCAAGTTGGAATACCCTTCCCTTGCATCTTCATGCAACCATGGATGTGGGCTATTTAAACGTAGCTTGAAAACCTGGCTTTTTAATGATGTCTTTTAGATTTTGTCCCTCTGTGGCAAGACCTGGGGTCTATTGCACCTGTAGTGGCAGAATACTCTACAGAGTAGCTGCGCGCTTCACAAGTACTATTTGATTTGATTATGTGTGTTATGTATGCAGGCCAAATCTTACACATTTCTTTCACTTTTAACTAATATGTGTTTCGTACAGTTAACCACTGCTTTACACTTGTATGTTCAACATATATGGGCCATTGCACACATTGTGCATGGTATAAGAACTACAGGACATCAACGTCATATAGACATTCATAGTGGCAACACGTTTGACACTCGCACATAATTATGTCCTATTTTCACCTATGATGTTCTTGCGTGCCTACATGACAGTTGCACGGCCTTATACTAGTTTACATAAATTGGCATGGCTAGTTGCTTAGTAAAGGTAACCTTATTCGACATGTAATATGGATATTAAATGGTGTTTATTCATATAACAGCTAATGCTTTTTGTATGGCAAGTTGTCTTTCAGAACTTAGTACAACACATATTTCCAACCTCCTAGAAGAACACATTCTGGCCACCAATTTTACCATTTTAGGTGACTTTAACTTTCAATTCAATTCAATTCAATTTACTTTATTCGGATAAAAACATATCCATAAAAGAACAAATCTCATTACAGCACATAAAATGTATAAATTCATAATAATCAGATATAAAAAAAAAAGATACAATAAAACATTGTTCATAAAGAGCACATCGTATTGCGGGCACGCACAGCAGTTTTCAAGAAAGCGCCTACACGAAAGACCAGTTCATCATGTTCCAAATTGAGATTAGTCCTATATGAGGCTTCAAAGTGAACAGGTGGATATTTTTGGGAAAAAGGTATTAAAAGTCATTTAGTATACTTTATATAAAACTTACAGAAGAATAAAAAGTGTAGTGTAGTTTGGCCGCTCTGGCCATTACATGGGCATGGCAAAAGATCAAGGTTGGCATAAAAACCAAGAGGGAAACAAAGTAAAAATGTCACTGTGCCAGCTCTTAGACGGAAGAGGAGTCCCCTCTCCCAGTGTCCTATGGGTTTTATGAGATAACTGGCCATCTGATAATAAGTATTCTCAATTGGCATAAAAGCGGCTACGGTTGGTTTCCTAGACTCCCTATCAAATCTTGCCTTACTATAATTCATATAGAGTGCCGTCTGGACGTCTTTTTTCCTTACGATATCTATCTCATTTGGACTTATAAAAATGTGTTCATAATTAACCCTGCTTAGGCTTAATCTCACCTCTGATAGCCACGGAATGTCCATTCCCTTTTCACACTTGAGGCAATCTCTATGATCTCTCTTGTGAGGGACGCCGCTGGGTTTTTCCAAATGCCTAGCCACAATAGAGCAGGCTGGGACTTTATATAGTCTTCAATATAATTGAATTTTAATTCACTGTGGCAAACATATTGGGACGTGCAGATGGGGGCACCTAAAAGTTTCTGACAAAACCTATTTTCCTCACGCTGGATACTACAACTCCTTGAGAAGCCCCATACCTCCGCACCATAGGTTGCTGTAGGTATGCATTGAAATTTAAAATGTAAAAAAAAAGCTAAAACAGCCCCCGTCCTCCTAGGTTGGGGGAGACTAAGAACTGAGGGGCTGATTACGATGGCGGGCGGAAAAGCATTCCAACCGCCGTGCTAGCAGGAAATTTCCGCCCGCAGGTACCGCGGCAAAACCGCCGGCCAGATTAGGATGCACCGCCAGAAACTCCCTACCGCGGCAATTGGATTCCAGGATTCAGCGGCAGAAAAGCTGAAAATCCGTCCGTGGTGGTCGGATTTGCTGCGGAAAGGCCAAAGCCCGCCGTTTCCCCAGCGGACTGGAACACATGGAGCTATCCGCAGTATTGCCACCGCCATCCTCGAATGGCCGGATTCTCCGCAGTGGTGTGGTGGGCTGTTTGACGCATCGTGATTTGACCGGCGGTCGTGACCGCATTCCGCACGGTGGTACCTCTCTTTTGGCTCCGTCCGCTACCGGTGCTGATGGAGATTTTTGGCGGAACCCGGAACACCGCAGCGGACGGGAAATGGGCTATCTATGCCCATCATAATACGGCGGACGCAAAGACCGCCGATGGAGTGCGGAAAAGGGCATTTTCCGCCACTGCCAGCATGGCGGATGTGCCTCCGCCCGCCATCGTAATCAGCCCCTGAGTTAATAGCTTTAGAAAATTTATTCCTACAGTATGCCATGTGGTCAGACGAAGAGCCTTTAGCAGAAAAGACCAACCCCAGATAGGGAAAAGTGCTAGTGCATTGTAAACTTTGATTACCCATGGAGATGGAGTTTAAAAGGTGCTTCCTCTGCCCGCAAGCCATTATGAAAGATTTTTAAAGTTAGTGCATAGGTCTAAACTGGCCATAAAATCAATAAAACCCCGCACTAAAAGACGTAATGCATTAGGTGTGCGGCCCATTAATATTGTGTCGTCAGTGTATAATAGGGCGGGGAGTGTATTACCATTAACTCTAGGGACATTCTTAGTGAGTGCTGTCAATGATTTGAGGGGATTGTTAATATATATAATAAAAAGTAGAGGGGCCAGAACACATCCCTTCCTGATCCCTCTACAAACTCTGATGTCATTAGAGACCTTCCCACCACTGGTGATCCTAACCCGGGCATTCAAATCCCTGTGCAAATATGCTAAAAAGTGTACTAAAACCTCGTCTAACCTGTATTCTAATAAAATGGACCATAATCATGACCGATTAACATAATCAAAAGATGAGGTCAGGTCCATAAAAGCCAAATATATTGGTGACCTCTGTGCAATGGTATATTTCCCAATTAATTGATTGAGATTTAAACATTGTTTGATAGTGCCTACTTTACTCCTAAAACCTAGTTGACATGGTTGTAAAATAAAATTGTCTTCAGTCCAAGTTTTAATCTTGTTATATAAAACCCTCCCTAAGATTTTCAGAGTGTTATCAATCAGGGAGATAGGTCTGTAGCAGCTAGGTTGGGAGTGGTCACCCTTTTTACAAATTGGAACAATAATACTAATTGACCAGGTACTTGGTAGCGGGGCATTAGTAAAGTTATTAAAAACATTTAGCAGAAGCGGGGTTCAAAAATCAGGTTTATGCTTAATAAGATCAATGGGTAGCCCATCAGGGCCGGGGGCTTTATTGCCCACGCTCTGGTGTATAGCTTCCTCCACTTCAGGTAGGGATATTAATATCCCTGTAGGGGCTCGGAGCTCAAACGGATCTACATCGGAAGTGGGGGCTGTATATATCATGGAAAAGTGAGCCTCCCAAGCCTCGCTAGTTATATTACAGCTGATCGGTGTTAATGATTGTCCCATCATTCTCATGTCTTTAACTGCAGCCCAAAAATTTTTCCTGTTCTTTAAACTAGCGGCACTGGCGAGAGCATCCCATCGTTCGTTTAATAATTCTTCCTTCCTAGTGGAAATAACCAGCTTATACTTCTGTCTGAGTGACTTAATTAAAAGGTGACACCTTGGGTTAGTTGATAGGCTCTTACGTAGCTTTCTATTAATCGCTGAACACTCGCTATTGAACCATCTAGGTCCGTGCTGTGTGACAACAGCAGGTTTTGATAATGAAGATTTTAGAGCCTCACAAAATTTAGCAAATGCACTAATTACCTCGGGATTGGGTTCCCGTACTAACAGACAGGAGTCGACAACTCCCAAATTATCTCCAACCACCTTATGAAACAAATCGGTGCTATTAACGCCTCACCACACTAATCTTAATTTGTCTGTTGAAGGTACCAAACTCCTGGCACCACATTCTGTTTTGTACATAGGCCTAGGGGGACAATCTCAGCATACTTTGATCGGGTTGTGATCGCCATGGTGTGTGGGAACAACCTCAGCTTTCAATAAAAAGTCCTCAAGGGTGGAAGAAATGAAGATATAATCAATGGTGGTAGCGCTGCCCGTTCCTCTAAATGTTGGATCGGGTAAGTTGTTATGATTAGCTACAGCTGCAATGTCCATAACATTGCTCAAGGCAAGATTTCGCAAATGTTCCTTTAACTCCACAACCCTGTGACAGATATGTCTTCTACTGCTTGGCCTTAAAACAGCAGTATCTTCACTGGGGAGCTTAGCATTAAAATCGCCCCCCAAACAGATGCCAGCTTTTTTTATCAGAGCCATTACAGTTCTCTAAGGTGGTGACAAAGTCAAATAAATTAATAAAATTTGTATTAGAAGAGCTGTGAAAGTCATTATTATAGAAATTAAGTAGATAAATAGATACCCCCCTTTCATATAACAACGCTTGAAATTTGTCACTTTGAGTGTGTAAAACCTTAGCACTTTCCCCTGTGGCGATGTTCACCCGGATTGAAAGGCCACCAGAAGGTTGACCAGATTTGGGAATTGGGGCCACAACATCAAAACATTCAAACCCTTCAAGATATATATCTTTGGTGACCCAAGTTTCTTGGAACATCAGAATGTCCTGCTGTCTAACCAATTCCAGCCAGTCTGCTAAATCTATTTTTGATTGTAGGCCAGCAACATTCCAGCTACGTATATTCTATTGTAAGTTATCATGAGTCTTACGGGTAGATATAGCAGCATATTCGTGTGTCTCAATTGTATGTGGAGGGCAGGTGGGTATATGATCGACCCCGTCAATCTCAGTGGGTAATCATAGTGAATCCTGGGTATCCAAATCAGACAGTACTAAAAATTTGTTTTGGACAGCTGGAAAAACAGGCTCATTTAAAGGGCATCTGGGGGTTGGTTTATTAAAGTAGCCCAATGGTAGAGACCAAATTTTTGACAGGTTGACAGCTGTACTCCTCCAGACTTCTCAACAATGACCTTACCATAGATGGTCTGCGGAAATTGATAACAATACAGTCCCCTTCAATGTTCTTGGGTGAGTCACCTACCCACCCCACTCTTCGTACCATGATTATCTCTTTTGCGTTTAACACGTAGAAACCCCTTATTCTTAGACAACCAATCCGCACATTTATTGAGCAATTGATCCCAGGTTTCCCTCTGTTCCTTCTTGAGGGCTGGTACCCCTGCCAGCACCAAAGTGTAAGGGCAGGCTGCCGGCTGTAGTCTCAGCACATCAGTATTAGGCCTAGAATGGATCCTACTCAGTGGGTCAGGTGTAATAATGCTAGATGTGCTCAAATTCAGTCGATCACCAATGGATCTATTAGTAGGTTTGAGTGTAGATGCAGGGGGCACAAATAAGTCAATCCCAACCGAGGTTGATGGGCCGTTGTTGGAAAAAAGTGGTTTTGGTGCTGTATTAGTCTTTGTGAGGAGGCACTCCCTTAATTGGGTACATGTTTTACAAGATAACACAGCTGGGGGGTCAGCAGACGGGCACCTAACAGTAAAGGGAGGGTTGACTTTGGATGAAACATTGAATGATGGAATAGACGCCCCCCGGGACAACGTTAGTTTGGACTGTGTCTCCCTGTTGGGTGAGTTTGTTCATTACGGTGTCCAAATGATCCAAACGCTTCCATAGAGATGTAAATTTCATGTCTATTATATCAGTAATCCATGAATGTACGGTATTAATGAAAGCACCCCCAAGATCTAGTGAAGCTGATGCAACTTTTGTCTGATTGTAAATTTAATGGCTAGAGTTCCTGCTCAACGGTGGTCCCGAAATACTAGCGCTAGATGATGATTGCATCCAGGAGGACAAGCAGCTGCGGGAAGATCTAATACATGGGGGCTGTTTCCTTTTGGTGCAGACAGGCTTCCAAGGCTTCCTTTTGCGTTTTGTAGCCAATGCTGCTCCAGCTGCTGGGGTACCCATACTTGGCTGTGTCTCGGGTATATCATGTCCTTGGGCACCAGGAGTGCTCCTACTAGGAAGCGACACATTGTTAGAGCCAGCTGACTGATGCACTGGGTCACAAGGTGTGATGGTGTATGCCGGGTCAACTGATACCCCTCTAAGTGCAAAATCAGTCTGTACTGCCTCACTTCCCAGGGACAATCTGTGCTCTGTAAGTTCTATCTCAGTGGACACGATACTGACCACCCTCTCTAGCATGCTGTCGAGCGTAATAGCAGAGCGCGCAAGTGGTGGGCCAGTACATTTCCCCATCACAGGTATTTAGACAAGCTATTGCCAATCCAGGTATTACGGGTATACACTCACCTCAAACCAGTAAGCCAGCACTCCTATAGCACTTGAAAGAGAGTGGGCCTAGCCCAGC
>CAWUFW010031298.1:0-15776 GCA_963921515.1 Calotriton arnoldi
GCGCTATAAATCAAATTAAATGCATCCAGAGTGTGGTTATGGAGACTTGAGGGGCACTGTTAAAGGGTGGTAGTGAGGGAATCCGTGGCGGAGGTGGTCATTGGGGGCACCAACAAACATTGTTGCACAGGGCGCCACCAGCGCGAAAGATGGCCCTGCCCTTGAGGCCAGTCCGCCTCACCCATTGGTACCTCTATTGGTACCTCCGTTGGCCTTGTTTCAGCAGTAGTAGCTGCATCTCACCAGGGATCGACATAGCAGGATTTGCACGCACACCAAACTAAGTTCGCAAACATCACAGTCTCTCTGCTTCATGCACAAGCACTTTTAACATGTGCTGCCTGTTTTAGGGCCACTGGAATTATGCGGCAAAGGAGGACAAAATTATGCCACTGAGTTGACTAAATTATGCAGCAAAAAAAAAAGGCTGCAGCGTAATGCAGTATATTTTCTGATACTTTATTATTTTGACATTTTTACACATGCTAACCATCCCTGGAAAGATTTTGCCTTATTGGTACCAGTATAACATGCAAATGCAGCAGTGAGGAAGGAGACCAGTCAACCTTTGCAAAGGGCCCTCCACTTTGCAGCAACATGAGTCAAATTGTTTAGTAACTTTTGATCTGTTTGAGCTACAAATAATTTTTTAGTTAAAATTGTCAGATTATGCAGCAGATGATGTATTATGTGGCAAATGTGGCAGAGCCATAATTATATAGAAAACATTTGCAAACTAGTATATTTTGCCATTCGTGTTGGAACTGCTCTTGTGAAAAAAGGGGAGAGAAGTGCTGATGACAGAAACTCAATCGCTCGCAGACAAATGGCTTGTGCTTCCACTTTTAAGCATATTTGGGACATTCTGTGATTGGAAACATATCCCACTCGGTGAATGTATTTTAATGTCAATAACTCCTATTAAACCGTAAATAATCATGTGTATCCATTGGTTGACTTAAATAACATAATAAGCTGTAACTGGTCAGTGAAATGCCAAACAAATACTAACAATTGGGATATTTTGAGCATTCTGGCCACTCCTCTGACTCTGCCCACTGATCCAATCCTCAAGTTATTCCCGCCCTCTGATTCTCCGCCCACAGTTCCCCTACTTTTTTTCCCCACTTCGACCACTGGGTAAGTCTATTGTTTCAAAGCTCGTTGTCTTCCGCTCGACACTGGTACTAGGTCAAGGAAGTAGGATCCAGATGCTCTGGTCACCCATAGGTCCAACTGGAAACATATCAGTACTGCAGGCCTAAGTGTAGGGGAGTGGAAGGTAGAGGCCGGAGGGGGATTTCGTTTGGAAAACTGTGAAAGCCACCAGATAAAAAAAGAAAATCCAGATCTTGGGTAATGTAATCTGGTGCTCATGTAAAGCGCTCCCACGCACGTGGGCTGAGATAGCGCTGTTAAAAATTGCAAAAAAAAAACACATTGAGATAGAGGGAGGTTTATAACAGGCACAGAGTGCTAAAAATAAGTTGAGGAAATACTAATTCTGATTAAATACATTGGCTAGCAGAGACCCAAACAATGAATTTCTAAATGATTCTATTTTGGGTAAACTTACTAAAAATACACAAACAACTCTGTTTGAAAACTTCTGCCAGGGCTGCCTCCCCAAGTTACTCCCACGGTTCATCGAGGGTGCTGGCAGTGTTGATCAAAGATCACCCTCATTTTAGTGTTGAAAAGATGCCACATATGTGGGTCTCAGCCACCCCTTGCCATTTTCTCATGTGGGAGGATGCTGTAGTGCTTGCTACCACAGTCGCTGTGAGTTATTCAGTGCAGCCTCTCAATCGAGCCAAAGGTTTGCAGCCCAGTCGCCCAAGTTCTGTCCTGGATCAGCACCAAAGTTCAACCCCAGTCGTACAGTTTGGTACCCACTGCTCACACCAAGATTTGCCCAGTGGTTGCATTTGCATTGATTGCTTTGGCCATTTGGTGACCTTTGGTTAGCCAAAAAAACAAGTGAGCAGTGTCGTTCATACAAGTATTGGTAACACTTTTACATTCAGACTACAAAATCCTGCTGAAAATCTTATCTAGTTTCACATACACCCGTCCCTCCTAAGATAAGGCTGCTGAGAAGCTAGGACAGAAGACTGACATTTAATAGCACACTAAATGTATTCGCCGCACTCCGGCAACTCTAGCCACTGAGAAATGTTGTCCAAAGTAAAAGACTGAAGCCTACTACAGATTGGTGGCGAGTAGCAGTCTCCACCCAGCTCGCAGTCTTACAATGTCCACTGACTCCAATGTTATTTGTGTTGTTCATCTTATTGCATAAGCGCTGTAACAATTCTCATGTTTGTATCTCTGACCCTGAAAGCACGAGGACCTACTATTGTTGTGCCTGTCTTCATTTCTTTTGCTCTGTAGTTTGCTATTGTAAACAAAGACCCATAATCTTAAATAGCGTAGAATTCATGGAGTGAACAACTATATAATATTGTGTAGGCACAAATGAACAGTAGAGGGTCTGCAACTACAGCCTCTCAACCTGACAAAAAAGTAAATTCGGAAATGTTGTCTCTTAGAAAATGTGTCAAAAAATAACTCAGGCATCTATCTCATGCTACTCCACAAGTATTGTACATTCCTCCCCATCTATTTACACATGCCCCAGCACACGTTCTTCCACCCCTATCCTGCAACAGCCACCACATCTAATACATGCACTGCTCCATGTATTTAAAATATTCTCCCAACTGATAGGCCACAACCCCATTTCAGTTCTACACACCATCCTCATTTATCCCACGTGTACACACACCTACCCCACAAGCAAATTCTTCTGTTTCACACGTGTTCTCGCACATCTGTTCCACAAGCCAATCTATCCTATTACACAAACCACTTTTTCTTCTTCCACATCTGTCCACACACCTAGTTTACAGGTCATGACACTTTCATCAGATGTGCAACTACACTTATTTTACGTAACCTCGGAACAACTGTTATACATAGGCCGACACTAACACATTTGTTCCATGCATCCACCACACCCACTCCACATGTGCCCACATCAATACCAGCAGTTGATCTCTCCCATTCCACACATTCCATCATATCTTCTTCCATATGGCAACACATCTATTCCACAAGCCAACATCTCTAATTCCACATGCTTCCCACAATGTACGTCCTTGTCATCTAGACACTTTAGCAGAGCTGCTCAAATTTTCATTAATATACACTCAGTGCAACCCTGAACGCGCTCTTGTGCCTCTTTACTGAGATGTGTCATTTGCCTACATTTTTATCTTGTGAAATGCCTATTAAATTGACTCTGCCTCAGCTTAGCAAGCCTTTCCGAGAATCTGGCATGTTGTGTCATCTTCACTGTTCGCAGGCAAATCAATTTTATGGAGGCAGTATTAACAAATGGTTGCACTTCTCAATCATAACTTTAAAAAATGTTTTAAACAATATTAAAAACTGAGTTTGATCTCATCAAAAACCTTCACTCCCTCCTATTTCTGTAAATTTTAATGAATGGATTGATTCGACTCGCTGCTTTTGCTCACAATCCTTTATGCGGCAGGATTGAGTAAATTATGTGGCAAAAAAGGAAAATTTGCAACATTAAAAGTACAATCATTATGGTCAGCTCAGGTGATTTGTTACAAATTTAGCAACCACTCTCATTGCACACACATATGACCATAATTGTTTCAAGGCAAGTACTTCTCAATGCATGCTATACCGTGCCTATTAGTGTCAAAGCCTCCATGTTAAAGAACAGTAGATGTGCGCTCAGGATAATATACTGCATTCCTAAATACTCATAAGGTCCCAAAGGCGAGACCAATTGCATTGCAAATGCTTGTTTATGTAATGGGCAATGCACCCCCTGGATTCCAGCTGGTTAAATCCCTTCTTGGCCTGAGTGGCACTGATAGTCTTGAGGTGAAGCACCAGTGCCTAATTTGTAAAAAAAAGTAAGTGCCAGGGCTCTCGTCAGGAGGCCACTGCAGCTTGCATCACACATTGCCCCTGCCATGCTGCCATTGATAGTAACAACACAACTACGAACCATCACACTCTTAAAAGTGTGACAATGTGGACTATTCCAGGCCCCCATAGCTATAAGAATGGCTTGGGCGGCAGGTAACAGTAATTTTTAATGTATATTGAATTAATAATTAACTGTTGTTGTGGTCATCTCTAAATTAGCAAGACCTTGTGGCAGACTGTCACAAGCACGCATTGACAATTAAGTGCTCAGTGCCAGTACCAGAAACCACCGGCTAAAATTAAGCACTGCAAAGCACTTCTGAAGCATGTGACGAGTTTCCAATGATACAGTGAAAGGACTACAAAAAAGTACAAATCAACTGAATAGCCAGAGGACTCTGCAAGTTATGTCTACTTCTGTCGTTCAGTCTGAGAGTTTGGTAATATAAGAAATCCAAGACAGTGGTGTCCATTTCTATAGTCAATTTACTCATTTTACAGCATTGCGTTTTCCATGACAACGGTGACCAATTTAGTTATTCTAGTTATTTATATTTTTTAACTGTTCTGAAAGGTTTTGGTTATGGCATGTTCATTTTTAAGATTTTGTTATCCTAAAATGCATCCAAAATTATCCTAAGAAGTCCATTTGTGAACCCATCTTCTCATAGTAACAATCGCTATGTAAAAGGTAGCAACTTCTCCAGTGTTTTTGCAAAACCCAGGGGTATCATTAATGGTATGGGAGGGTTCGCATGAAGCCTTTGAACCTTATATAGAAGCTGTGTGTGGGGATGTGTCTGTGGCAAAAAGGAAACTTTTCATTCTGAAGCATAGCTTGAGAGTAGAAGACTAGAGAATTTTAGCAACTTTACCCATACCCGCATAACAAGTCAGAGAGAATTAAAGTGCATCGGATATGGAAGGGGATTCACATGATGAGCATTAATTTGCTTTGAGTAAGTAAGGATGTTTGGGAAAATAAACACTGTACTAGAAAGGCACAATTTATTTTTCTCATGCACAGTTACCAGGAGAATCTATTAAACAGCATGTGACAGAACATTGGTCATTAGTGACTTCATGCAAATTTAAAGATATCATGAGGAGATCCTAAGTGATCAAATAATCAACAGAGCAAATAATTTAAAGATTCTGAAGACACATTTGTGAGTTTGAAGGACCCATTCTTGGATTCAGAACAAATAACTTAAAGATTCATGAGAAGCTTTTGGGTTTGTAGGATCCCTCCTTGAGTAAATCCGTAATCATTGTCAGGCACATGGAGCTCAATGTGCAAAAAAGAGGAAGAAAGATTGAGCACAGTAGTGGGCTGGAGTGTGTAAATACTGTACAAACACCTGTCAAGAAAAGAGCTAAAAGTGGCAGCAAGGACAAGAGCATGGGCAAGCCATAGACTGTGGGTATGTCCTAATGTAATGCAATCTTGTGCTTATGTAAAGTGCTCAGATCCTTTAGGTACACGTTTGCGCTATATAGAACTGCAAAACAAAATGTTATAGGTGCAGTAGCACTAAGCACATGTTGTTTCCTACTGATTGTCCAGTTGAAAAAGCAGCGTGTTTTAAATGCAAGAATCTTGGGCATTTTTCCAGAGTGTTGTTGGAAAATGACCCTCCCTGAAGGGTCACCCCAATCATTTTGCCTTCCTCCTTCTCCTTTTCTGACCTTGTTTTTGTTGGCTTTAGGACTCTGAGCACTTTACCACTGTAAACCAGTGCTAAAGTGCATGTGCTCTCTCCCCTAAACATGGTTTGATTGATGTTTCTACCATTGGCACATTTAATTTACTTATAAGTCCCTAGTAGAGTGCCCTGCATGTGCCCAGGGCTGTATATTAAATGCTACTAGGAGGGACAGCTACACTGATTGTGCCACCCACTTAAGTAGCCCTTTAAACATGTCTCAGGCCTGCCATTGCAGAGCCTGTTTGTGCAGTTTTAAGCTGCCATGTCGACCTGGAAAGTTAATCCTCTTGCCAGGCCTAAACTGTCCTTTTAAATACATATAAGTCACCCCCTAGGGTAGGCTCTGGACAGCCCAAGGGAGGAGTGCAGTGCTTTCAAAAAGTAGGACATGCACTTTCTAAGTTTTTCATGTCCTAGCAGTGAAAAACTCTTAAATTCGTTTTTCACTACTGCAAGACCTATCTCTCACATAGGATAACATTGGGATGAACTTATTACATTTTATAAGTGTCATTTTCACTTTGGAAGAGATTGTACCCCAAGTTTGGTGTTGTGGAATCACAATTTAAAATCAAAACTTATGGTGAATTTGGATTCTAAATTGCAATTCTGAAAATGAGACTTTTAGAAAGTTGGCATTTTTTTACTTTATCCATTCAGTGCCTGCTGCCTGTCTCTGAATACTCATCTGGGCTGGGTGACAGCTAGGCGTTGTGACATCCACACACAATGGGAGCTTAGGTGTGACTTGATGGGCCTTAATGGGCCATTAAACGGCTTGATGGGCAGGCAGAGTGGAGCACTGCCTCACTTACACCTGAATAGGCTGTGTCCTGTCCACACACAAAGGGCTGAATACCCCCCTGTAGTGAGTCTGGAGCCAGGGCAGGAAGGACTGGGACTCAGTGCACTTCAAATACATCTCTTGGAATTCACCCCCACTTCAAAGCCACAACTGGGTATAAGTACTGGACCTCTGACACCATCAATTCAGTACACTTCTGGACCTGTGGATACTCTGCCAGGAAGAAAGGCTGTTGTGCTGCTACAAATACTGCCACTCTGCTGGACTGCTACTCTGCTGGACTCCTGCTTTGCTGTGCTGGACTGCTGCCCTCTTGCCTACGAGTGAGAAGGACTGGACCTGTATTTCTACAACCCAGAACCAGAGTGACTCCAAGGGCATGCTGGTTTGCCTCTTGTTTTAAGACTCAGGGAAATCAAAGTCTTACACCCTGCTCCTGAAACATTGGAAGTGGATCGAGGTGCTTGCTCCATTAGAACCGACGCATCCTCTGCTGCATGAAGCTGAATCCATGTATTGCTGCTGTTGTGGGGTTAGATCCAGCGCATTGCACTTGGAACCAGTGCATCGCCATCAGAACCGACGCTTCGGAACACCACATCCCCCCACTGCAGTAAGAGATGATAGATGCATCCCCTCAACTGTGTGGAGAAACCCGGTGCATCATACTCAGAACCAATGCATCTCAGAACCTGTGCTTCATCTTCAGAACCGGAGCATCGACATTGTTGAGTGGACAAAATTGACGTATCACCTTGACTGTGGGATCAACACCAACGCATTGCTCGTCTGCACCCTGCATCTTGCTTTTGTGACCAGGATCAAGGTACTTTTGTTCAGCTGGCCTTGTGTGGCTCCTGTATCTGGCCCACGCTTTATCGCGGTCGTCCTGAACTCTTGACTTTGCCTCGTGCAGTGTGACCAGATGACCCCATAGGCACTTATTGCTTCCAAGCGCTATTTTTAGTTTTATTCTTTAAAAATTCATATCTTGACTTCTACTGATTGGATGTTTGTTGTTTTGCTCTTCTTTTATTTATAAAATCATAATCTATTTTTCTAACCTAGTGTGAAGTCTTTTTGTGGGTTTTTTGCTGTGTTACTGTTTGAAGTGTTGCACTAATACTTTACACATTGCCTCTTAAGTTAAGCCTACCGGCTCTGTGCCACACTGCCTGAGGGTGAGCACAGGTTAATTCATAGTGTGTATCTGACTTACCCTGACATGGATTGCGGTTCCTGCTCTGCCAACCAGAAACCCAATTTCTAAAAAGTGTGCAAATGGGAATCTGTGGAGGGCAAGAGTAGTGTGAATGTTATGCATGAAGGGAAGGGAAATGAAGAGAAGAGTGAAGAGGAGAGTGATGAAGATAATGAAGTTTTGGTGGCGTGCAGTAAAGATTCACCAGATCATTGGGTGAATAATGTGACTTTTATCACCCTCCAAAGTGTCTGTGTAAAATATATAGTGAAGATGTAATGATGTGAGTGGGCTCCTGTCCGCCTTACAGCTTGACAGTAAGCTTGAGCAGAAATAATTTCTGCATGTGGAGTTGGCGGCATTCTGGAACTCCTCACTACGTGTGTAACAGGAAGTTCCCGCTAAATTCCGCCTTTCTGTGCGTGGTGAAATTATATTGTCATTGGTGCACATGAGACTTGATGTGGCACTCTGGCGAGTGCGACGAGATTTGCCAGCTGCTAGCCAGCTCAAGCGATATTTGCCGGCCACTAGTGCAGCTTCTGGTTGCCACAGAGCCTTCTGGCTCCATTTTCGTGACACTGGTGAGCTCGAGTCACATTTTTTTTACTAGACATTTTTTTTCAACAAGAAGGAAGTGGGCCAGAGACTCCCACTTCATATTACTGTCCAGCAGGCTCCTCCAAGTGCTTTGTCCATCTCCTGGTCGCTTTTCATTTGAATTTCGAGGTGGTAGGATCACTTTCTTTTTATGATATTCCTGCTGCATATTTACCATTGGATTTTAAGGACTTTGTTTTTGTGATATACAAGTAAGTTCAAAAACGTTTTGTATAAATGTGCTATTTGTTTGACAGAGGGTATGCACCAGTATTTATTTGTAATTTTATTTGAATTTTAAATTTTATTGTGGCTGTAGTGGGTGGCCTGGAGTTTCAGGAGGGGGCCTAGTTTTGTTTTGTACTTAATTTTTAACTTTTGTAATGGAAAATGGATGCACATTTCAATACACTTTCTCCATGTTTGTTAAATTTGCACTATTCATTTATTTTACTATGTGGCCTAGTCTGCCCACAGACCATCCTGCTGATTCTAGTTTTGGGTACATGAAGCTCTTTTGAGTGTATTTCAAGTCTTTCTCTACAAAAAGTGTATTTTTGTAGGGTAATATTTGATGCCCTGGGAGGATATGCATTGTTTTTATAGCTCACTAAATTTTAGTTTTATGCATTGCTGAATTAACGGTAATGTTTTCTTCATTGTACCTCCTTTGTCTGGTCAGTGTGTTTGCTATAGGCCACCATTTGTCTTTGTTCTCCATGCCATGTGGCCATTTTGTGTAGCCAGTGTCCATAGGCCTGCATGTGTTCTTTGTTGTCCATACCTCCTTGCTTGCTGTTTGACCATGTGGCCGGTGACCATCTTGTGTAGCCAGCCAGTGTGCTTTTGCCACAGGCCTGCATGTGTTCTTTGTTGTGTCCATGCCTCCTTGCTTGTTGTTTGACTGTGTGACCGGCGACCATTTTGTGTTGCCACCCAGTGTGCTTTTGCCATAGGCCTGCATATGTTCTTTGTTGTTCCATGCCTCCTTGCTTGTTGTTGTTGTTTGACCATGTGGCCGGTGGCCATTTTGCATAGCCAATCAGTGTGCTTTTGCCATAGCCCTACATGTGTACATCCTTTTTTGTCAATTTTCAAAGCCATTTTCTAGGGAGGTTGATAGGACAGGGCTATTCCTTTTTGTTATTTTTTTGTACTTTTCCCTGCTATCAGTTTAATATGCTTGAGGATCATTGTAGTTTATGTATATATGAACAGTGTTTAATTTTATATGCATTTTTTTCCATTTTTCCCCTGCACCTCATTGCCTCCCAATGGTTTTCTCATAGTCCCCTAGTACACCAGCATTAATTTGTTTTTTAAATTTATTTTTTACATTTTTACTAAATTTTTTTAATGAACTTTTTTGTAATTTGTGTTGTAATTTTTTTTTTTTACATTTTTCCTTCATCCACCCCCTGCCTGCCATAGGCGCCTGATGCACACCAGCATTCATTTTTTAATGATTATCATTACTCATTTTCTCTGGATACCCTGTCTGCCAGAGGCGCACAGCCACATGCTAGCATTCTTTTTTTAAGGATTATTCAATTTTCCCCTAGACCCTCCTGCCTGCCATAGGCGTACACCAACAATAATTTATTACAGACTATTCCATTTTCTCCTGGACTCCCTGCTTGCCATAGGCGCACACCAGCATTAATTTTTTAGGAATTATAAAATTTTCCTCTGCTCCTCCCTGCCTGCCACATGTGTCTCCCCTTTAGATGCACATAAAGCAAACAGTTACATCTGTATGTTGTTATCCTGATTGAAAATTAAATGTTTTGTTATGATGGTGTGGTTTGAATTTGGAATGGATACACTATTGTTAATTATTTAGGATAATAAATAACCACACTAAATGATATTGTCTGCACTATGAATAGTTCAAAATAAGCACCTTCAGACCCTCAGAGGTGAGTAGCTTAGCTATACAAACCCCTGATTGATTGATCGATTGAACTGCAAAAATGCCACGTTTCACTAAATGTTTTTCTTGTTTATTTGCTTTTAGGTGCACAGGAGACATCACCCACAGTACTGCCCAAAAAAAAAAAAAAAAAAAAAACACCATGACAGGTGTAGCTTATTAAACCTAAAGTCCCACGTGCTCCTCAATTGCCCTACCTCATCGCGACGTCATATTGTATTGCATTTTTACTCTGGATGTATACTCATGTTATTGTTAACTGAGCTGTTTAATGACTTTTATCCTTATTGCTCTACATACACTGTTAACTGCCCTGCCTCTTTATGATCATCTAAATTGTACTATTCAACTTTACCTACCGCCATATATTATGCATTATAACACATTGCACGTCCATCTCTTTATGCAATAGGGAGTAGAGAATTGTTCAGACGTATAGTTAATTTATCTTCCATTCTCACTGCATCTTTATGTTACCTCCTTCCTTCGTTTTGTCCTTTTGAACAGGTTTTACGCTCCCTCTCACCATTTATGACTTCTTCCTAGCTCAGACCTCCCCGGGGTCTACTCTAGTCACTTTCTTCTCCCGGCCTTATACGGAATAACAATGCCCCCCTTCACTCACCCCCCTACACTGGATGCACCTATCACTAGACATGGCCCAAACTCTTGGACCATCCTTTATCCCCCAACCTCTCCAAAAATGCTAAGAAAAACTTTAAACACAAACTACTAATTCGTCACCAAGAAACGCTATTTGTAGATAACTACCGAAGTCTCACCTCGATTGTAAAAACCAACTATATCTTCTACTCCAAGCGCCCCTCCAAATGGAAAAGCACCTTCCTCCACCACCTTCCTATCACAAAATCATGCAAAATCCCATATGGTTTGAAACTATCTACCACCCCTTCCCCTACTTTTCTTGGTGAAATGGACATCTCCATTTTTAAATCCGGAAACATCCTCATTCAAGCCTCTGAAAAACACCTCACCATCTTTGAACACCATTTCAGCACCTTATCCAATCTAGTCTCGATACCCTACTCTAACCCTTCAGCCTCCCAATCACAGTCTGACCACACACCTCCTCTTTCACCTACTCTAACCCCTCCTCATACAGACATTGAAAACACCCTAGAAGTCTCACAAGCACAGATTCTCAACTCTCCCTCCTACTGATTCACCGACGGCCTACTCAACCACCCAAACTCTTTCTCCTCCTCTTGAGGCTCCAATAACTCACACCAGCTCCTCCCTTCTATCTTCTCCCTCCTCCCAGCCCTCCCTATTTGACCTAACTTCGACCCAATCCCTTACTCTAACTTCTTCCCCCCAATTGTCCTTCCCCTCCCTAACCAGAATACCAACCCTCCTCACTCTCCCCGAGCACCCTTTCCTTCTCCTGACTCTCTACAGTCTCCAGTGACTGCCCAATCCCACCTCACCTCCCTCCCTTCGGCCATCAATCGGATCTCCCCTCTCCACCCCCCACCTGGACTCCCGCCCTCCCTCTCCACAGACCTCTCGCCTTGACTAATGCAGAACATCCTCCATGTCCCCATGAACTCCCAACCTCCATCCCCTTCTCCCTTATTCCCCAGACGCTTTTTAATATAGAACTCCATCTCGCTAACCTAGCGCTTGAACTCACCTCTCTCAGAAATGATGTTAACTCCATCTCCTCTCTTAACTGCCCCAATCACTCTATTGCCCGGTGTACTGAACAAATCAACACCACATTCCCCCAGCAATGGGATACTACCCCCCTCGGTAACGATTCACCTAGAACACTCTGCGCCTCAAACCTCCTCCACGCCTCTGAACTCCCTGACCTCTGTAATCCTTTCCCCCCTGCTCTTTGACTACTGAACCTCTGACCCCTCAGGCTACCTATTCCAGTGATCCTAGGGACTAGCAGAATTCCAAATTCCCCAGCTTCTCCAAGACTTCCTCCGCAATTCACCATTATACACTCCTGCCCACCCCTACAACCAACCCTATTCCCCTGACTTGCATGCTGGTTAACTGTCGCTCGGCTGTCCAACATGCGACTGAAATTTCGGAAACCATCCTTAGTGAATCCATTGACATTGCCTTTCTTACTGAAACTTGGCTTAAAGATCACTCCTCTTCCATTCTCGATATGCTCTCTCCCCCTGGCTACTCCATCCTCAGAAAAGATAGACCTATCAAAATTGGAGGCGGTCTAGCAATAATCTTTAAAAACGAACTCCAACTCTCCCCTGTGCCAAACTCCGATTATTCTACTTTTGAATACCTCGGAGCGGAACTTAAAGTGAAGGGCTCCCCTCCAATTCGACTACACAATATCTACCATCCTCCCGGTGACCCTCTCCCTTTTGTAGAAGAATTGTCTGACCTTCTTTCCCAATCCGCACTTTCCAACTCTAAAAACCTCGTCCTCGGAGATTTTAACCTTCATTGGAACAAAAAGACGATCCTATGGTTAACCTCCTCACCGATCTACTTGACATCTATGACCTTAAACAACTATGCCACTCTCCTACTCACTCCAAAGGAGCCACTCTTGACGCTATCATTACTAGCAATGAGCTGGCCTCCCTTTCCTCCATCGTTCCCATCGACTGGTCCGACCACCACCTCATCCTTTTCACGATCACTAACACCGTACTACCCCCTCCTCCTAAAACCATCAATCAGATGAAACTGACCAGGAATCTTCATCTTATCCCCCAGGCGAACTTGAGTCCAAAGTTAAAGCTCAACTTCGACTCTCTCCTCCCTCCCAAAATGCCAATGACCTCACCGAACACTTTAATAATTCCATTGTTAAGGTCCTTGATCAAATTGCCCCTGCCAGACTAGAATGACAAAAACTCCTCCTCCAAATCCTGGTTCAATTCTGATCTCAACAATGAGAGACGTACACTTAGATCGACTGAACGCATATGGAGGCAAAACCCTTCCCCTTCTAATCTCTCTCTCCTCAGATCCGCTAGATCCAACTATAAAAAACACATCCTCAATGCTAAGACTTCCTTCTTCCGCTCCCAACTCGACCGGGCCAAAAACAGACCTAGGGAACTCTTCAACATTGTCAAAAACCAAACAGCCCCTGCACCCCCCAAGGTGATTGCCACCACCGAGAAATGCGAAGAAATTGCCAGCTACTTCTCCAAAAAATCTCCAAAATTGATCAATCCTTTGCCCTTACTCCCTCTCTCTTAACCTACTTCCCTCACCGGACATTTCCTCCAATTCTCCTTCACTCTCTACACTTCCTCATGACTCCTCTTCTTTCCCCCTACCATCCAGATTCCTGATCCCGGCCCCATCTTACTTGAGCAAAAAAATAATGCTTCTTGGCTTGACTTCCAACCAGTCACTGAACTTGATGTCCTTAACGTCATCTCAAGACTTAAACCGTCATCGCACACTAAAGACCCTCTCCCTTCCAACCTTGTCCAAGATCTAAAACATATCATTGCCCCCTATTGGACCTCCATCATCAACTCCTCCTTTAACTCGGGTTGTGTACCAGCTTCCCTCCAATTGGGACAAATCACTCCCATCCTCAAAAATCCGGCTGGTGACCCTAATGACCTAAATAACCTTCGTCCTATCTCTAACCTTCCTCTTCTCTCAAAAGCCCTTGAAAAATGTGCCCTGCTCCAACTAGATAGACACATTGACTCATTCAATCTTCTAGACTCTTTCCAGTCAGGCTTCAGAAAGGGATGCAGTACCGAAACGGCAATGCTTAACATAATTGATGACATCCACCACGCTCTCGACAAAGGCGAATCCTTCCTTCTCATTCTCCTTGATCTCTCCGCTGCTTTTGACACTGTTAACCACTCTGCTCTACTTAACACACTTAAAGATCGTTTTGGCCTCAACGGTACAGTCCTCAAATGGTTCACCTCCTTTTTCCAACACAGAATGCAGCAAATCAAAATCCGTAACTGCCTTTCCAAACCTCTGCCCGTCTCCCTAGGGGTCCCACAGGGCTCTATCCTCTCCCCTCTCTATTTAATCTCTTCATGGAACCCCTCACCCTTATCCTCAAACAAGCGGGAATCAATTACCACGTATACGCCGATGACACCCAACTTTACTATAAGATTCAATCCCGCTCGGATGTTCTTCACCTCAATGATGCCTTGAGTAAGATCCAATCCTGGTTCCACTACAACCACCTCAAACTCAACCCAAAAAAGACCGAAATCATTCTTTTCTCCCCTAAGAGCAACTCGCTCCCCATTCTAGCCTGGATCTCTGACCTTACCGCACTCAACTGCTCTCTCACTGTATCTAACTCAGTTAAATCCCTCGGTTTTAACATTGACCAAAACCTTACTCTTATCCCCCACATAAAACAATCGGCCAAAAGCGCTCTCTTCACACTCCATCACCTCAAGAAAATAAAACCCTTCATTCCTGCAGACGACTTTAAATTAGTTGTCCAATCGCTGGTCCTGTCGAAAATCGACTATGGTAACGCCATCCTCTCTGGAACCCCTAAAGCCCACCTAGCCCCAATCAAATCTGTTCTGAACTTGGCCGCTAGGCTCATTACCGACCTCAAACGGTTCGATCACATCTCCCCTGTCCTTAAAGACCTCAAGTGGCTTCCCGTTGAAGGAAGAACCTCCTACAAGACAGCTTGCATTACGCACAAAGCCCTGCATCAACGCTCCCCGCAGTACCTCTCAGACAAACTTCACAAAGCTGGCTGCTCTAGATCATTGAGGAGCTCCAACACCCTCGCTCTTGTCCCTCCTCTGTTAAACAAGAAAACCACACAATCTCGCTCCTTTTCTGGGAACGCGCCTAACATCTGGAACTCCCTCCCTAAAGATCTTCGTTGCAACCCCTCTTACATCAGCTTCAAAAAAGACCTCAAACTTCTCCTGCTCAACAAATACTGGGGTCCTTAATCCCTCCCCTAGGCACTCATCCCACCTCAACCTCCTACTGTTCTCCTCCCTCTCCCCCATCTTCCTTCGCCCACTAACTCCTCCCTCCAGCCTTTCCCATAGAACCTGCTCATCACTCTTGGTAGTGCCTTAACCACCCCCCCTCCTTAATCCTCTTCCCCATTCTCATACCCTTCCCCCTCTTCTCTACCCTTTCCCTCCCACGCTAGGCCAATTTCACAGGACTCGATATGGCACATTGCAATACATGTAATTGATTGTGTTAAACTGGAGCTGTTCTTACTGTCTGGATCGTTTGAGTACTACCTCATTATAAGTCTGTTACATTACAATTAATTATCCATGTATAGCGGTTTGATCTTGCCTTAACCTACCCCACTCCCTAACCTCTCACCATTCCTATACCCTACCTCCCTCTTTACCATCCTTTCCCTCTCTCACTAACCTAATCTCTCATGATTTGATGTATCCCATCGCAACTTGTGTATTCAGATTGTATAATATTTTAGCTGCTTTATATCGTTTGTATGGTTCGGAATTTCTACCTCATTTTAAATTTTGTTATATTGCAATGAATACCCATGTAAAGCGCTCTGACACCCTCGGGTCCAGCCAGCGCTATATAAAACAT
>CAWUFW010031299.1:0-15775 GCA_963921515.1 Calotriton arnoldi
CATTGGGCCATTTGTAGCCCTGACCCCAGCGCATCTTCTCTGAGAAGGAATCCGGCATCCTCATACTTTGGGGGTATAAGTGCGCTTTACAAGTACAAATTTCATACTCTGTGCCTGGCTAGCTGGTATCCTGTGAAACCGCCTGAGGTCCCCTCGTGACTCCTGTGCCTTCGGCCTGTGGGTCTACTTGAGGGTCAACTTTGCCTTATTTGGGCTCCCCTGGTTGCTCCAGGCCTGCCCTGACTCCCCTTGCTGTGGTAAGTCTCTTGGTCCTTGCTGGGCCAGATCGACACCGAATTTGACCATTATTATTTATTATTATTATTAATATTTATAGAGCGCCTGGCTACCCTTAGGCATCCCCGCGCTATCAGTGACAAGCAGATCACGAAGATGATGAACTACTTAAGGCAGACTCTGAAAGAGCCAAGTCTTCAGCTGCCTCCGAAAGGAGAGATGGTGACTAGTTGCACACAGCTGGACGGGAAGAGTATTCCATAGTTTGGCCGCGTTATGAGAAAAAGTGCGACCGCCTGATCTTACTCTCTTAATTTTTGGTATCACTGCCAGAAACTGACTGGCTGACCGGAGACATCTCTTTGGGTGGTAGAAGGACACAAGAGAGTGGTTTATCTTAGGACCTGTCCCCCAAAGTGTTTTATGCGCTATGCACAAAGCTTTGAACTTAATCCGTTCGTTTATTGGCAACCAGTGAAGTTTTTTTAAGACCGGCTTAACTGATTGCCGATAGGGGGTGGGATACAGCAGCCTGGCTGCACAATTCTGTACCACCTGTAGTTTCCCTATCGTGGCCTTTGTGGTGCCTAGGTAGAGGGAGTTCCCATAATCTAATCGAGAGAGCACCAATGCCTGTACAATAACTCTTCGTGCCGGAACCGGGAGCAGTGGGAGGATTTTCTGCAGCATTCTAATAATGCCAAAACAGGATGCGGCTAACTTGATTGCTTGGCTATTAAAATTAAGAGATTTATCTAGCCAAACACCCAAACTTTTGATCTGACGTTTGGGGGTTGGTGGTAGCCCAAGACATTTAGGCCTGCTTAGTCCCACTGATTCCATTGAAGCGCAGGGGTGGTTGTCTAAAATCATTAACTCAGTCTTGTCTCCGTTGAGTTTGAGACAAGACTGGTCCATCCACGCGGCCACCGTTTCCATACAGGATTCAAGATTAATTGGTGTATTCTTTGGATGTTTTAATGCCACTACCAATTGTGTATCGTCTGCGTATGTAATAATTTGAATCCCATAAGGTAGGACTAATTCGGCCAGGGGTTTGAGGTAAATATTAAAAAGGGTGGGGCTCAATGATGAGCCCTGGGGGACTCCACACTCGAGTGGCAGACATTTAGAGGTGTAATTCCCCTCGAAACCTGGAATACTCTGTCTTTCAGGAAGGATTTAATCCATGTCAAGGCCTTGCCTGAGACTCCCACCATTCTGAGCCTGTCAAATAAGATGTTATAATTGACAGTGTCAAATGCGGAGCTCAGGTCAAGTAGGATGACTGCCACTGTCCCTCCCTGATCAAGGATTTTCCTGGATTCCTCCACTACTGCTAGCAAGGCTGTCTCTGTCCCATGGTTAGGTCGGAAGCCTGTCTGGGTAGTATGCAGAAGGGAGTGATTCTCTAGGTGTTCTGAGAGGAGTTTATTTACATATTTCTCAAGGATTTTGATGGTCCCAGGAAGCAGGGAGACCGGGTGATAATTACTCCATACCTCTGGGTCAAGGTTGGGCTTTTTCAAGAGAGCTCTTATCATAGCATGTTTCCATACCAGAGGTACCTGGCCACTGGATAGCAAAGAATTTAGTACCTCCAGCAGAACCGGAAGAATAGTTTCTTCTACTTTGCGAAGTTTATGAAGGGGAGCCAGGTCTAAAGGGGAACCCGATTTGACCTGCGCAAAGAGCTGTGATAATGTGGCCAAGTCCAAAGTTGGAAACTCTTCCAAACGGGGAATAGTGCTACTCTGGGGATCTATTTCCTGGTCCCGCTTATCTGTGCTTATACTTTGCGGGAACAGGTTGTAAATATCTAAAACAAAATTATTAAAAAACTCTGCGAGTTCATCGCATCTTGCCTGTGCGGAATCTGAAGGAAGATCTGGCGCCGGGCACCTAGTAAGTTTTTTTTTATTTGAAATATTTCCCTGGGCGCATTCGCTGCTGCTGTTATTTTCTCCTCAAAAAATTGGGCTTGCGTTCTTTTTATTTTCGATTGATACAATTTAATAGCCTCTCTGTATATCTGTTTTTTTTTCGGCATTATAGTCTTTTCTCCAAGCTCTCTCTAATTTCTTGCATTTTTGTTTAAGTTCTCTCAATTTGGGTGAATACCATGGTGTCTGTTTTTCCTTCTGCTTTTCTTGAATCCATTTATATGGGATCGTAGCGTCCAAAGAGGATCGGATCCATCGATTGTAGTTATCTGACGCTATACTGGTATTAGTCTCTTCCCCTGGTTTGGTGTTTACCAGAGCCTCTGACAAGGCCTCTGGCAAGAGTTTTGCCCAGGGACGCGCCCAGTTCTTGTGGGTTTGTGTCCCTGCCGTCTGATATGGGGTGTTCCAAATAATTGGTATTAAAAAATGATCTGACCATGGTATTGGGACGGGGCTTCCTGTGCAGAGCTGTATGTCATTTGAAAAAACTGGGTCAAGAATGTGACCTTTTTCGTGTGTAGAAATAGACACTTTTTGTAATAGCTGAATGGCCAATAGGTTATATGTGAGATCCGCTGCCTCCGCCTTAAGAGGGTTTTCTAAATGTAGGTTCAGATCGCCTAATACGGTCAGATTAGGAGACGTACTTGCTAGACTAGCGGCAGCATCTGTTAATGATTTTATAAACTGTCCATAAGGGCCAGGGGGGCGGAAGACCAAGATCCCTGTGAGAGTGAGGGTTGAAGCGAAGGAGATTGAAAATGACATACTTTCGCAGTCTGATATAATACCTGTCTCTATACGGCCCCTCAAATGGTCTTTTAGAATGATGGCGATACCTCCTCCTTTTTTCAGGTCCCTATCTCGTCTCAGGATGTGGTAGTCCGGGATTAACGCTTGTATCACATCCGGTTGTGAGTCCTTGTGAAGCCAGGTTTCTGTTAAAAACAGAACTTCTGGCTGTTCCTCCCTCAATAAAATATTGATTTCCCCCACATGTTTCGGGAGGGACCTACAGTTGAGGAGGAACATTTTGTGTTCACTCTGCCATTCTGTTGTGGAATGTATTAGTGTGATATTCGCAGGGTCAAAGGAACAGTGGGCACAGGATTCAGGGCCGTTTGTGATGCTGATGGAATGTGTGCATCTGTCTCTGACAGGGATTCGTAGTCTATATAATTGAGAGGCCGAGTACCTTTGGTTCTCTATAGCCCGTTGGCCAGGGGTTCTGGCCCCTGGTTCCGGCTGGGCGCGGACGGGCGCAGACGGGCTTGCCTTTGGCGCGCCGGCTGCGCGTCCGCGTTTCCATGCGATTTAAGTAGCTGCGGCTACTTCCGCCTGCCTGCCTGAGCCCCGCCTCCTCTAGCCGCGTCCCTCCACAGAACGCGGTGGACCGGGGATTTGGCGCGTGGTGGAGCCTTAAAGGTACAGTGCGCTATTGCCAAGATCGAATCACACAATTAAAAACAAAGTTTAAAAACTGCCCCCAAGTTAAAAAAAAAAACAAAGTGCAGAGTGCTATAGTTCAAGTTCTTCTCTGATGACTCACTGATGTAGCTCAGATTTCATCTGGATTCAGGCATTGCTTTATTTTTGTGTTTCAGACAGACTGCATTTTAAAATGGCACTTTTGGTGCATGCAAAGTGAAAAACATGAAATGAGGCCTAGTCAAATGTTTTTTTTAAATGGCACTTTTGGTGCATGCAAAGTGAAAGACATGAAATGAGGCCTGGTCAAAATGCTTTCAGTCTGAAATGCTTGTGCTAAATTAACATGTGTTTTTGCAGTGTAGAGAAACTCGTGATTTCAGTTGCCTCATAGCTTTGAAGATAAGCAAGGAATGTGTTCTCTCCTCCCAGCTCCTTTACCTTGTAATCTACACCCCCTGTTCCCGTCTCAAGAGACTTTGGCTTTGTTGCATATTTAGACAATGCATATTCAGTTCATAACACATCTTCTTATAATGTGTATTAATTAATCAACCATGCACCAACACTACACATGGGGCAAACGCATTTTACATGAAAAGCTATTTAAAACATTAGAGCATGTTGCTATGAGTATGTATTAACTGTTTGCACTTTGAAAATTTGCACTAGAGCATGTTTATGCTATGTTGTACATTGCACATTTTTGCATGTTGTGCACAAATGATAGAAAAGCTGCTTTAAACTAATAGCTTTTACTAGGTAATAGCTAATACAGAGTACTAGTATGGGGGAGGTAAACATAATGGGTTTTATTTCATAAATTAATATTCTTTTGTGTTTGTTTTGTTTTTGGGCCCACCATAAAATGGCTGCCTGAGAATCTAGCATGGCTGAGAATTGTTAGCAGTGTGCTGAATGAGAGGCGCATGCGCAGAGCCAGCTGCATGAACTGCCAAGTGCCTCAAGTGAAGACACATGGGTCAAGGCCACAATGAACTGAACATTCCTGTCATCGTGCCAATGTAGCAATGTTTGTGGGAAAGTGTCATCTTTGTGTACGATGTGAAAGAGACAGGAAATTGATTGATACATTTTGTTGCAAGAAAGGTTTCTATTGATACATGTTTTGTATATTGTTCTTAGCATTAAGCCCTTATTGTCAGAACCGGTATGGGTTGGATTTGCAATGAGAACAGGATGATGAGCCCCTCATGTCATCTATGCTAACCAATCACAGTGCGAGTTTCTACTGAAACTGCAACATTATTAGTATAGTCAGCCAAGAATTAGAGTATAAAAAATGACCCCATATGGGGCGTGTCAGCTTTAGACGCTTTAGAAGTCTTAGAGGGAGGAGAGGAGAAGAAGCAGATCTGACACAGACATCATATGGGTTAGGTACGTGAACGTCGCGGGTGCAGCCTGGGAGGAGATTGCGTCCGAGGAGAGACAGAGGGAGGAGGGTTCTTGCTCATATTTTTTTCAGAGAGTCCTTGCACGTCATATTTTTGGCAAGGCAGATCACATTCCTCTGTGGTCTTGTGAAGGGAGGGCAGCCTCTCTGTGTGAGACACAGAGAGACAGATTGAACAGACCAGGGCAGAGAACGCAGCTGATGGAACAGGTTTAGATTTAGATGCTAAAACTCTAAGTTTATGCTTTGACTAACTAGCTAGTTCTGAAAAGATTTATTTGTCTTATGCATTTATTTCTCTTTATGGGAGATTTTTGCCAATTATTAATTATTGATTAGCCTTGCAAAACTCACTCTTGAATTATATTTTTCCTGAAACTCTTTAAAGAGTTCTGACTGACATAGAATTAGGGGTTTTCCACCTTTATGGAGTGCTTTGTATGCAACCTATAATATGTTTTGTATTAATTCTATTTTTCCTGTTTTTCAATTCTGTAACCTGATTGATATTTGACTAATGAATAAAGGGTCAGAGAAACTTAACTTTTGACTAGAAAATAAAACCCTTTAAAATATTCACAACTCTCTTTATTGGCTTAAATATTAATTGTATTTTTGATTTTTCATGTTTATGTAAAGTCTCCTGAAGGTGATACACGGTGGCAAAGGTCCATCACCTTTAAAGCGGTAAACTAGAGGTAAATTATGTTTTACATTGTGAAATTACCGTGAAATTACCGCTGGATCAGTTTCTGGTAGCAGAGGTAAGGTTAACACATCACCAAAAGGAGCATAGTTTAGTTTAAAGCCTAAATGCGCTAGAAAATAATTGCCCAAGTTAGATAAATGTCCTGATTCCTGATTCCAATGCTCAGAACCTGAAGACTGGCAAAGCAGTACTGGAAGGTAATGCAAGAAGGCGATTGCTGGAGTGGTGTGAGTATCAATAGGGTTGTGAAATGTTGTTAATGTGCTAGAAGGTATGTTTTTTTTTTTTTTTGAAGTGTTGAAAAATAGTAAGGGTTTTGACTGTTGGTGAAATTTTGCTCATTTTGAATTGATGGTTTTATTGATTATATTGGTAATTTCATAGGACAGAATTTTTTGATTATTGATTATATGTTCTTAACATGAAAAGTTAGCGTCTTGTTTTATGTTGTCTGGAAAATTCCCAGGGAATGAATAGCGGGTGGCTATAGAAACCACACTGCAGTGAAGTTACTCGTCTGTTGGAATAACACTGAGAAGCTATGCAGGGCTGGCAGTGTTAAAGTAGGGACTATTTTCTGTGTAAAAGTGAGAGTGATTGATAGCAAAGAGTTCGCTGGTGAAACTTTGGTGTTATATCACCTAGAAAGGGTAACACTGAAGGAGTAGCAGGTTCTTCCGAGCTTGAGTGACAGCAAAAGAGTTCGCTGGTAAAACTTTGGTCTTACATAACCTAGAAAGGGTAACACCGAAGGAGTAGCAGGTTCTTCCAAGCTTGAGTGAAGGGTAAGCGGAAGTGATTTACTCGCAGTGTTTGAAGAGTAAACGGAAGTTCTTACTTTGTGAAGAGCAAGCGGAATGTGTTACTCGCAGTGAAAAGGAATCTATCCTTTATTTAGTGGAACAGACAGAGTAGCAAATGTTTTTATGTTGTTATTAACAGAATTTTGATTAAGAAAACTCAGAAAAATATTGCAGTAAGATTCTTTGGAGGGTCAGTAGTAGGAGTTAAACTGACTGAAATTGAAACTGACAGCATTGGAGAAAAGAAATTGTATTGAACTATTGCAGAAATGAAAATGTTTGAAGGTTTAAAGAAACTGTTGGGAGGTAAAGTGGAAAATTCGTTTTTAATTGGTGATGCTCCTGAAGGAACACCCGTGCATTTTATGTCTACCAATTTGGGACAAAATTCATGTATGTGGGTTCACCAATGGTGCAAGATTACTGAAAAAGAGGGTCCTTTGAGGTTTCCAAAGGATGGTACTTTTGAATTGCAAATATTGACAAATTAAGGGAAGTGTTATATGAAATAAAGACACCATCTAGAGCTGCACAATTTGAGGCTTTAAGCATGTGGGAAAAGGCAGCAAGAGACAAAGCAAGTGAGGATAAAAAGGTAAAGCACCAGATACAGGAGAAGGAAATTAAAGATGACAAAAAGCTTCAAATAAATAGTGATTCAGGGGATGAAATAATGGATGCATTGTTAACCAAGTGTTCACCAACTTATGTGGTTCCCATTAAAAATACTGATAATACTGTACCAGTACATTGGCTACTGCTTCTGTTGAACAGAGAGAAATACAGATTGAGAGAACTGTGCAGACATTCCAGATTGACCCACTATCTGTTGATTCAGCACTGACAGTGATATCTCCAGGTGTTACTGCTTCAAATGTGACTGATTCAGTACAAATATTACAAACTGCAGATGCACAGGCAGTGCCTAGACAAATTGTGACTGTCCCAATTAATATGGCCCCTATTCAAAAAGTTCAAAGAGCTGCAGAAGAAGTAATTAAGTCAGGGTTTATTTCAGAATCTTAGAATTCACAGATTATTGAACAGAAACTACCCCAGACAGTTCAAGCACTGAAAGGTGGGGGAAAAATGGTCTTTACAACATCTGCAGCCCAGGATAAAATTAATATATTTGAAGAAGGGATTTTTCAAACCTGCTTTGAGGAAGCAGCAGTGATTAAAAAGATAGAGAGCATGGGGGAACAAATTAACTCAGACCCTGAAAAAGAGAAACAGCTTAGGGGTTGATTCCGATTCGGGCCGGAAAAAGCACCGACCGACACGGAGCCGGAAAAATTACCGACCGACACGTACCAGTGGCGCCCGACACGCCAAGTACGATGCAAGCCGCGATAAATCCGACCGACACGTTAGGAAACCAAGCCGACCGACCGAGCCGCTCGGGAAATAGCAATCCGGCCGGAAAAACACGCGAATCCAACCGACCGACCCGCACCCGGAACAAATCCGACCGAATCGTACCCGCCAACTCCAAACCGCAAAGTACGATGCAAGGCGCGAAAAACACGACCGAGTCGGACGGAGGACAAGCCGTACGACCGACACGCATACAAAACCGAGCCGAAGCAACACAATACACCGCGACCGACGCGTACGCAGCATAGAAAACTGCACAAACACAGCGTGAACGAAGCGGAAAACACCGTACGAGACCAATGCAGGGTCCGACTCGGTCACAAGAACGTTTCCAACATACACAAACAGCACAAAGGAAAAATCAACCAAAAAAGGCCAAACAAGCAATTACCAAGCCAATAAATACTGGGGGGTGGGGACAGAGAACAAAGACACACCCACAACTCCACCTATATAAAGGACACAAATCACTACCATGAGCCTTTGCAAATGCCATTCCACTGCCAGCACCCAAGAGAAAGCAACCACACACCCACAGCTCATCCCTCACACAAGCCACACACCATCAGCACACCAACAAATACCTACCTCACATACACCCAGCAAAACACACACTCACACACCCTCACCTGCACACCAACACACACATCACTCACCATCACCACCCATCACCATGCCCCCAAGAAGAATCACAAGTTCCTAGATTGTGAATTGGAAGTCCTGGTAGACGAGATCCTCAGGGTGGAGCCACAGCTGTTTGGCACATTGGTCCAACAGACCCCCATGTCGCAGAAAACCAAGATGTGGGAGAGGATCATCAACAGGGTGAACGCCCAATCACCATGTCGGCGCACAAAGACCGACATCCAGAACAGGTGGTATGACGTGCGCAGGAGGGTACGGAAACTGCTGAAGCAAGACTACATCAACAGCCAACACACCGGCAGTGGCCCTCCTGCCAAGCCAATATACCTCAGGCCCTGGGAGGAGAAGGTGCGGGCCATCCTTCCGCCAGTGAGCGTATATGGACTAGAGGACATCCCAGAGCCTGGTGAGTACACAACAAATGTACACAATAAACTGCCACAAAACACACACATCACTGTCAAGGGGAGAGTCAAACCATGCACTCATAGCAATTACACAGCAACTAGAACAGAATCATCCCAAAATGTGTATGTCAGTCAGATAAACACAACACATGCCATCAAAAAAGTCACATCCAACTGTGCCAACACATGTACAAACACAACCACAACTACAGCTAGGCAGTGGCACAAATAGAACTAACACACACATCCACCACAACAACACCAACACACAGTGAAGACCACTCAAAGGAAGGAATTCTATGTATGCTGGCCAAGTCAGTGTAGCCAATAGCATCATGGGAGTCGCAGTCACACATATTGCCCCCCCCAACTGTCCCATCAACACCACCCTGAACCATGCTCACATCACAGGGAGTGGAGAAGGACTCACAAGATGGCTGACACTGGCTACTGCTGTGGGGAGCACAAGGCCCTGCTGCCAACTGTGCACCAACAAACAGCAGGACACCACTGACTGACATCCTGAGAGACAACTTACACTCCCTGCAATGCAAGCACGTTCCATGGTGGGATATCTGGCTGGCTGGGTGGGAAGGGGGACTAGCAGCACTGACTATAGTCACCAGCACCTCCCCTCACCCCCCCACACAAACTCCACAGTACCCACCTGGTAGAATGCAATGCCCTCCATCCTAACACAAGATCCCACAAAGCACCACCACCCTGGGTTATGTTGTGTGAAGCACAGGGACACTCTTGGGACTCTTAGCCAAACAACTGCCAGGACAACACTCCCAGCCATCCTGTCAGCACAGCCAGCCCACCCCACAGGGAAGCAGAGTCAAAAGGAAGGAAGCATGGGCATGCTGGGAAGGGGGGTGGAGGCAATAGCATGATGGGAGTCGTAGTCACAGACATAGCTCACCCTCACAACTGTCCCATCAACACCACCCTGAACCATGCTCACATCACAGGGAGTGGAGAAGGACTCACAAGATGGCTGACACTGGCTACTGCTGTGGGGAGCACAAGGCCCTGCTGCCAACTGTGCACCAACAAACAGCAGGACACCACTGACTGACATCCTGAGAGACAACTTACACTCCCTGCAATGCAAGCACTTTTCATGGTGGGATATCTGGCTGGCTGGGTGGGAAGGGGGACTAGCAGCACTGACTATAGTCACCAGCACCTCCCCTCACCCCCCCAACACAAACTCCACAGTACCCACCTGGTAGAATGCAATGCCCTCCATCCTAACACAAGATCCCACAAAGCACCACCACCCTGGGTTATGTTGTGTGAAGCACAGGGACACTCTTGGGACTCTTAGCCAAACAACTGCCAGGACAACACTCCCAGCCATCCTGTCAGCACAGCCAGCCCACCCCACAGGGAAGCAGAGTCAAAAGGAAGGAAGCATGGGCATGCTGGGAAGGGGGTGGAGGCAATAGCATGATGGGAGTCGTAGTCACAGACATAGCTCACCCTCACAACTGTCCCATCAACACCACCCTGAACCATGCTCACATCACAGGGAGTGGAGAAGGACTCACAAGATGGCTGACACTGGCTACTGCTGTGGGGAGCACAAGGCCCTGCTGCCAACTGTGCACCAACAAACAGCAGGACACCACTGACTGACATCCTGAGAGACAACTTACACTCCCTGCAATGCAAGCACGTTCCATGGTGGGATATCTGGCTGGCTGGGTGGGAAGGGGGACTAGCAGCACTGACTATAGTCACCAGCACCTCCCCTCACCCCCCCAACACAAACTCCACAGTACCCACCTGGTAGAATGCAATGCCCTCCATCCTAACACAAGATCCCACAAAGCACCACCACCCTGGGTTATGTTGTGTGAAGCACAGGGACACTCTTGGGACTCTTAGCCAAACAACTGCCAGGACAACACTCCCAGCCATCCTGTCAGCACAGCCAGCCCACCCCACAGGGAAGCAGAGTCAAAAGGAAGGAAGCATGGGCATGCTGGGAAGGGGGTGGAGGCAATAGCATGATGGGAGTCGTAGTCACAGACATAGCTCACCCTCACAACTGTCCCATCAACACCACCCTGAACCATGCTCACATCACAGGGAGTGGAGAAGGACTCACAAGATGGCTGACACTGGCTACTGCTGTGGGGAGCACAAGGCCCTGCTGCCAACTGTGCACCAACAAACAGCAGGACACCACTGACTGACATCCTGAGAGACAACTTACACTCCCTGCAATGCAAGCACGTTCCATGGTGGGATATCTGGCTGGCTGGGTGGGAAGGGGGACTAGCAGCACTGACTATAGTCACCAGCACCTCCCCTCACCCCCCCAACACAAACTCCACAGTACCCACCTGGTAGAATGCAATGCCCTCCATCCTAACACAAGATCCCACAAAGCACCACCACCCTGGGTTATGTTGTGTGAAGCACAGGGACACTCTTGGGACTCTTAGCCAAACAACTGCCAGGACAACACTCCCAGCCATCCTGTCAGCACAGCCAGCCCACCCCACAGGGAAGCAGAGTCAAAAGGAAGGAAGCATGGGCATGCTGGGAAGGGGGTGGAGGCAATAGCATGATGGGAGTCGTAGTCACAGACATAGCTCACCCTCACAACTGTCCCATCAACACCACCCTGAACCATGCTCACATCACAGGGAGTGGAGAAGGACTCACAAGATGGCTGACACTGGCTACTGCTGTGGGGAGCACAAGGCCCTGCTGCCAACTGTGCACCAACAAACAGCAGGACACCACTGACTGACATCCTGAGAGACAACTTACACTCCCTGCAATGCAAGCACGTTCCATGGTGGGATATCTGGCTGGCTGGGTGGGAAGGGGGACTAGCAGCACTGACTATAGTCACCAGCACCTCCCCTCACCCCCCCCAACACAAACTCCACAGTACCCACCTGGTAGAATGCAATGCCCTCCATCCTAACACAAGATCCCACAAAGCACCACCACCCTGGGTTATGTTGTGTGAAGCACAGGGACACTCTTGGGACTCTTAGCCAAACAACTGCCAGGACAACACTCCCAGCCATCCTGTCAGCACAGCCAGCCCACCCCACAGGGAAGCAGAGTCAAAGGAAGGAAGCATGGGCATGCTGGGAAGGGGGTGGAGGCAATAGCATGATGGGAGTCGTAGTCACAGACATAGCTCACCCTCACAACTGTCCCATCAACACCACCCTGAACCATGCTCACATCACAGGGAGTGGAGAAGGACTCACAAGATGGCTGACACTGGCTACTGCTGTGGGGAGCACAAGGCCCTGCTGCCAACTGTGCACCAACAAACAGCAGGACACCACTGACTGACATCCTGAGAGACAACTTACACTCCCTGCAATGCAAGCACGTTCCATGGTGGGATATCTGGCTGGCTGGGTGGGAAGGGGGACTAGCAGCACTGACTATAGTCACCAGCACCTCCCCTCACCCCCCCAACACAAACTCCACAGTACCCACCTGGTAGAATGCAATGCCCTCCATCCTAACACAAGATCCCACAAAGCACCACCACCCTGGGTTATGTTGTGTGAAGCACAGGGACACTCTTGGGACTCTTAGCCAAACAACTGCCAGGACAACACTCCCAGCCATCCTGTCAGCACAGCCAGCCCACCCCACAGGGAAGCAGAGTCAAAAGGAAGGAAGCATGGGCATGCTGGGAAGGGGGTGGAGGCAATAGCATGATGGGAGTCGTAGTCACAGACATAGCTCACCCTCACAACTGTCCCATCAACACCACCCTGAACCATGCTCACATCACAGGGAGTGGAGAAGGACTCACAAGATGGCTGACACTGGCTACTGCTGTGGGGAGCACAAGGCCCTGCTGCCAACTGTGCACCAACAAACAGCAGGACACCACTGACTGACATCCTGAGAGACAACTTACACTCCCTGCAATGCAAGCACGTTCCATGGTGGGATATCTGGCTGGCTGGGTGGGAAGGGGGACTTGCAGCACTGACTATAGTCACCAGCACCTCCCCTCACCCCCCCAACACAAACTCCACAGTACCCACCTGGTAGAATGCAATGCCCTCCATCCTAACACAAGATCCCACAAAGCACCACCACCCTGGGTTATGTTGTGTGAAGCACAGGGACACTCTTGGGACTCTTAGCCAAACAACTGCCAGGACAACACTCCCAGCCATCCTGTCAGCACAGCCAGCCCACCCCACAGGGAAGCAGAGTCAAAAGGAAGGAAGCATGGGCATGCTGGGAAGGGGGTGGAGGCAATAGCATGATGGGAGTCGTAGTCACAGACATAGCTCACCCTCACAACTGTCCCATCAACACCACCCTGAACCATGCTCACATCACAGGGAGTGGAGAAGGACTCACAAGATGGCTGACACTGGCTACTGCTGTGGGGAGCACAAGGCCCTGCTGCCAACTGTGCACCAACAAACAGCAGGACACCACTGACTGACATCCTGAGAGACAACTTACACTCCCTGCAATGCAAGCACGTTCCATGGTGGGATATCTGGCTGGCTGGGTGGGAAGGGGGACTTGCAGCACTGACTATAGTCACCAGCACCTCCCCTCACCCCCCCAACACAAACTCCACAGTACCCACCTGGTAGAATGCAATGCCCTCCATCCTAACACAAGATCCCACAAAGCACCACCACCCTGGGTTATGTTGTGTGAAGCACAGGGACACTCTTGGGACTCTTAGCCAAACAACTGCCAGGACAACACTCCCAGCCATCCTGTCAGCACAGCCAGCCCACCCCACAGGGAAGCAGAGTCAAAAGGAAGGAAGCATGGGCATGCTGGGAAGGGGGTGGAGGCAATAGCATGATGGGAGTCGTAGTCACAGACATAGCTCACCCTCACAACTGTCCCATCAACACCACCCTGAACCATGCTCACATCACAGGGAGTGGAGAAGGACTCACAAGATGGCTGACACTGGCTACTGCTGTGGGGAGCACAAGGCCCTGCTGCCAACTGTGCACCAACAAACAGCAGGACACCACTGACTGACATCCTGAGAGACAACTTACACTCCCTGCAATGCAAGCACGTTCCATGGTGGGATATCTGGCTGGCTGGGTGGGAAGGGGGACTTGCAGCACTGACTATAGTCACCAGCACCTCCCCTCACCCCCCCAACACAAACTCCACAGTACCCACCTGGTAGAATGCAATGCCCTCCATCCTAACACAAGATCCCACAAAGCACCACCACCCTGGGTTATGTTGTGTGAAGCACAGGGACACTCTTGGGACTCTTAGCCAAACAACTGCCAGGACAACACTCCCAGCCATCCTGTCAGCACAGCCAGCCCACCCCACAGGGAAGCAGAGTCAAAAGGAAGGAAGCATGGGCATGCTGGGAAGGGGGGTGGAGGCAATAGCATGATGGGAGTCGTAGTCACAGACATAGCTCACCCTCACAACTGTCCCATCAACACCACCCTGAACCATGCTCACATCACAGGGAGTGGAGAAGGACTCACAAGATGGCTGACACTGGCTACTGCTGTGGGGAGCACAAGGCCCTGCTGCCAACTGTGCACCAACAAACAGCAGGACACCACTGACTGACATCCTGAGAGACAACTTACACTCCCTGCAATGCAAGCACGTTCCATGGTGGGATAACTGACTGGCTGGGTGGGTGGGTGGGAAGGAGGTCTGGCTGTCAACCAAACACAATCAATGCAGACCATGTTCACACCCCAGAGAATACATAGAAATGCCCAAATAATGCAGGACAATGTGCCACACCAATATCAACCCCTGACTGTGACGACTTAGGACAATACAATGTACAGGCCCGCACCCCGAGGCACAGTCACAACTGTCAGGTGTGTCAACCACTGATGCCTGCAGAAACATGACATACATTGTTTGTGTCTCCCAAAAACAGGTGATGATAGGGACACAGCAGCAGACGCTGAGGAGTCCCAGTCCCAGGCTCAAGAGGATGCCGAGCTCACTGGCGTCGTACAGCCTCTGTCCTCCTCGGACGATGAACAACCTGGCACATCCGGTGCAAGTCAACATGCTGCACCAGCAGGACCACCAGCTGCAGCACCAGCAGGTCCACCAGCTGCACCCCCTGCACCCACCCCTCCAACGACTGTCACCACGAATACCATCCCTGCCGACATGGACGGAATAAGGAGCAACACCAGCGCAGTGACCCTGGACCAACCTGGGGCCATGGACACCACCACCACCACCAACCCCCAAGGTGGACCAGGGTCATCTGTGCGTGCAACTGCACACACTGCACATGTCAGCAGGGGTGGTGGGAGGAGTGGGAGACAGAGGTCGCTGCTTGCAGACGTTGCTGGTGTGCATGAAGACCCACAACTGGTACGCATAGCTGATGCGTACCAGTCCAGCACCGGAGAGCTCAGCCAGGTAGTGGGGCTCCTCAGAGACATCAAACAGCAGCAGGCTGCCCATCATGCCCGCTTGGACTCCCACATGTCCCGCGTGGAGTCCAAGTGGGATGTACTACATGAGATGACGGCGGTGCACAGGGACATTTTACAATGCCTCCGCCAGATGAACAGCAACCAGTCCACACCTCCCTGTGTGCCAACAACATCTGGTACAGAACAAACTGCAACTGCCACAGGGAGGGAGGAGGACTCTGGCGGAGAGTCCCCTGCACCGCAGCAGCCTGCACTTGAGGGCCCCCCAAGAAGAGGGGTCGTCCGAGGAGGGGAAAGTGAGAGGCTGATGGCCAAGCGCAACTCCCAGGAAGCCTGAACCTGTTCTGGATTTAGCAATACGTAACTGAACGAAGTACA
>CAWUFW010031300.1:0-15775 GCA_963921515.1 Calotriton arnoldi
ATGGACACCCTAAGAGGAATACAACACTGGAACAGTACAGGGCCATGCAAACCCCACTTTACATTGTTGGCCCGTGGAGGGCCAGCCAGAGTCCTTTCGGGATTGACAAGTTCATAGGGAGTGGAAGACTAGAGTCCGCAGTGTGATTGCTGTGTCATTGGTAACCACACCAAATATTGCAGTCCATGTCGAGGTCCAAGGTGAGTGTCGCTCAGTGTATGGGGGGACAGTGGGAGGTGTTATTCCAGGGCATGATGCAGAGGGCAGAACCAAGCTGAACACGGCCATATGGCGGAGATGAATGCTACCACTTCATTCTAGCCACAAAGCCAGATTCATCATCATCTTCGTCCTCTGATGTTTTAGATGCCTCACATGTGGGTGGTGGTGTTCTGTCTGCATCACTGTGTGGCAGTGACACATCAGGGGACGGAGGTGGGAAATCTGCCGCACTGTGTTGCACTGACACTTCAGGGGGAGGAGATGTGGATATAGTAGTAGCACCAGCATCCATCCGCGCCAGGCCTTGTGGTGGCAATGCCATGACGAGGATCTGCAGGGCATGGAAGATCACAGCTACATCTCGCTGGTGTGCAGCCGTGGCAAACATTCTTTCCACCTGCATCCGCTCCAAGCTCTCCATCATTCTCCTTATGTGTCCCAACTCCCGGCTGACATCGCTGGGGCCACTCTGACTAGACAGTTGTTCTTGTCTCGGAGTCATTACTCCAGCGATGTCAGCCATGGCTTGTCATAGAGCAAGGAGCGGACAGTGGGTGTCCGTTAGGGACTGTGAGTGGTCCCTGATGGGACTTAGACACCAACGTATGGCATCTAGTTTCGCTGCCATGAGGTCGAACCCCACCCGCAGCTGGTCAGCCATCTCCTCCTGGCACCCTAACACACGGCGTTGGAATGGCATGTGTTGGTCGTGGGGGTCCTGCTCTGCAGGAGGTGTTGATTCTCCCTCTGCAATGTGAAGGGAAATGCAGATTGACATTGTGTTCACATGTATGTTCACGCATTGTACAAGTTTACTGTTGGACTGCATGGCAATGTACATTGTGACTGTGTATGAGGAGACGCCTATTTGAAGTGGGACACTTGGCATTTCTACACCATCAGGGATGTGAGGTTGTACTTGTACATTGTCATCTCACAGTTTCCTGCTATGCCAAATGCGAATGGCCATTTTCTACACACAGGCGGCAGCAGTTGTGTCCTCTGTTCTGTTCTGAAAGTGTTTCAGTTTGTACCACATTGTTGTCAATGTTGGGGTGCTCTGCATCTTATGTGTGTGTGCTGCATTGTGGGCGATTAGCCCCTTCGGGTCTGTTTTGGCTGGCCCTTATCCCTTTCAGGCAGTGTGCCTTTCACTTCTGTGCTTATACAGTGCTGAGATGTTGCAGACTTGGGTAAATTGGGCCCGTGGTCGGAGTTGTGACTCTTGGGCATGGTTTGTCCGCAGATATGCTATACTTACTTGTGCATGTGTGCCATTGTGCCCATCTACCCCCGTCCCCCCAGTCCCTGGTCGTTACTCACCCTGTTGCTGTTGGCTCAGGTCATGTTGTGCAGTGTCCGGTCCCCCGACTCCTGCCACCGTCTCCCCAATGATGGTCCCAGTCTGGTCCTCCGTGGGGCTTGTGGGGTTCTGGTTGTCCTCTGCACTTGCTCCGGATACCTTCATGGTGCTTCGCAGTTGTTTGGGTCTTGTTTGTGTTTTTGGTAGCCGCTTTTATAGTGATTTTGGCCGCCTGACTTGTGGGACTTGCAGGCTGGTGCAGCTTATCGCTGGTTTTGTATTGCGGTTGGGCCCATTGCGACTTTTTTCACTTTCGGGTTTAGATTTTTATCGCCATCCTAGTAATGTTATCGCGGACATTTGACGCGTTATCGGGTGACTATCGCATGTTACCGCCGTGTTGTGAATTGGACGTTAACACAGAGTTATTCTCCTGCGATAGACGGCGATATGGAAACGTGCGTTAGCCTTTTTTGGCGATGATTATCGCACGTTCTTGAGAATATCCCCCTCAGTTGGATACAAACATGAGCTCAATGGTGTGTCTGCATAAGCTGTGAGGAGCCTGCATCAATTGATTTGGGGGCTTCCAATATCACAGTGAATTATCTACATGATGCCATTGGAGTACCTGCAGGAGCTCAGCAGTGCGCTCTGAGGACCTCAAAGGATGAAGCACTTCGATTAATAATAAAGAAAATGAGCTCAGCTGATTTATTATATGCTGCAGTGAATTAACATATCCTTCATCCCATTTAAGAATGCCAAACTGCGGAAACCTCTATTGAGAATATGAGTAGGGGAGACATATGTGTACATTTTGCCTCAGCTCCGGTTTGCTTTGAAACAGTGTTTGTGGTTAGAGAGCAATGACCCCGAACAGGAGGATCTTGAAAAGAAAGAATGAACATCATAAGCAGTGGTTAATCTATAAAAAAGATAAGTGCCGGTGCTCTCGTCAGGATAAAAAAAGGGGAATGATTCAATTCAGGAATGCAGGGGCTGGAATCAGATACATATTAACAATACAAAAAATGCCTCTGCAACCATAGATGAAACATTAACTTTTTAGCCTCAGAAGTCCTTTTTATTGGCTCCGAGCTTCATCAATTCATATTCTTTCTTATATTTGTACAATTTTTCCCATATTTTGAATTAAAACATACACCTCTATATCATTTGTGAGATTCACAAAAATCAGTGTAGACAAACATTACAATATTTACATGACGTACAAACAATTACTCTAGTGTTTGAAAACAGAATTAATACGTGAAAGAATCAATGAACTGCTACACATTTGATACAGTGTTAGACATGAAACATAAACAAATCGAAAAGAGACTCCTCTGGCCTACAAACTTATGTATAGTACCGGGACCCATTGTGTTTAGATCCTCGATGCTGTATACTTTTCAAGGTCCTGATAAGGTCAGAGTGCTACTCTAGAACTCTATATCTGCGCTTTTTTAATCAAGCCCAGACTCAAGTTGTTCTGTCTGTTTATTCCCTTGTGGTTACTCTTGGCCTTAAGGTGAAAAATGCCAACACGTTTCAACCTTCATAATAGGACCAAACATTGGTTTGATTGAAGGTCTTCATCAGGGCGGAAAAAGAGTTCATGTAGGACACTGCAAGTTCCCTAAAGCAAAAATAATAAAACGTTTTTTGAGTATATCTACTCCTAGTTACGTACTACACTGAATCTTACTCATTTGTGTTTGATGTGCTCATTACATACCGAGTTATGGCGTCTTTCTGAACCAATGGTGACGTAGGTCAAGTGATGGTGCCAAGCACCCTCGTCAGATGGGTGTAATCCTTAACTTTCTAGTCACCTCAATGGTCATGATGTCTGACATTAGCGTGGGGAGGGATAAGAAAAACATACTTTTAGTTTGGATCAAGGAAAAGTTTTAACTTACAGTTAGCGCGAGGGACTTGACATGCAGTGCTGTCTGGGGCTGTAGTTCTAACAGGAGCTGTGTTTTGCGCGGGTAAGAAAGCATGCCAGTTGTCCTAGGGTGTACAGGTAACGTGTGGCATTTAAACATGTCTGGTGCCGAAAGTGACTAGTGATCGCGGCTCATACAGCGGTACTTGACAGCAAGTGTAGGAGCTTGTGAATCTTCATGTAACTAGCCCCAGTCATTCCACGACCTTCCTTTTTCACGTAAAGTTGAGTGCATAATTCTAGAGTTTGAACCCTTTGCGAAAATCGTGACGGGCAAAATGTTGGGTCTGTGATTGACTCCCCAGTGCTTTCATGTTGCACAAACAGGTCATAAAGAGAGTCGTATCGTACAGCATCTTTACCTTCGTACTGCCGGCGGTCTCTTTCTTTACGCAGTCCGTCTGAGGCTCTGGGTTTCTCCGTGGGCGAGTCATTCAGCGATTGTTTTCCAGCGGTGGTGTTTTTACGCAGGATCACTTCCTCTTCCTACCCACGTGTGGCTCGAGGCGTCTGACGTGTGTCCTGTAATCTGTGCGTGGCCTGACCTTGCCTGTCTTCCTGTCGTGTGAAAACGCTCCCACGTCATCATGGATACGTGTATCTTACAGCTTGAGATGGGACAATTCAGCGTTTGACAGCGCTTCTCTAGTACATGTGCTATCGGGGTAGCTGTGGCTCTTCGAGCATTCTGCTCTTGCATTGCCCTACGGTTACCTCTATTTATTGTCACTTCCAGATAATGAACAGCTCGCTATTGTCCACAATTCATGATCTCATTTATTTCATTTAGGCGATTTTCTATGGTCCCCAAGTACATAATGGTTTTAGCTTCAAATCTCGACAGCAAGCTATCAATATTGCTGCCTGTTACATGTTTTAGGATTGTCCATTTAATGTCATTGGGACCATGCCCTTTGTCGATACAGTGTTGGACCATGGGTGCATTTATTACTTGGCATCTTATTCGAGACCGGTGTTGGGTTATTCTTTTCTTTACTGGCTGTGTGGTTTTTCCAATGTAGGCCTTGGGACACGGACATAATACACAATATATAACGTTATGTGTATTACAATTTGTAAATTCCTCATGTTTCACATTTCTGTTGCCATAAGTGAATTGGACTCCTTCAATGGTACTTGCACATGACGCGCAATTGCCACAGCGCCAATGGCCTTTGATGGGAGGTAAAGCAAACATTGTGCGTAATGACGGTGGACATTTTTTCACTGTCGTCTTTGCTCGTACCAGTTTGTCTTTGATACTTTTGTTTTTCTTCAGAGCGAAAACTGGTATGTTTTTGAATATGTCCAATCCCTTCACTGTGTTCCAGTTTCTTTTTACAATTTTCTTCACTTCATTTGTCTGCCCAGAGAAAGTGGTGACGCAAACCAATGGCATTTCCTTTGACTTTTCTTTTGGGATCATCAAAGTGTCTCTAAGTTTGTGCAAGAGCCCATTCAATTGTCTGCTCATCAGGTGACCAATGGCAGGAGCTCAGTGTTTCCTTGCAGTACTATGCAAGCACTCCCTTTAGGTGTCTGCAGGATCTCAGAGCAGTCAGTACCTGCATGAACTCAGTTGGATACAAACATGAGCTCAATGGTGTGTCTGTATAAGCTGTGAGGAGCCTGCATCAATTGATTTGGGGGCTTCCAATATCACAGTGAATTATCTACATGAGGCCAGTGGAGTACCTGCAGGAGCTCAGCAGCGTACTATGAGGACCTCAAAGGATGAAGCACTTCGATTATTAATAAAGAAAATGAGCTCAGCTGATTTATTATATGCTGCAGTGAATTAACATATCCTTCATCCCATTTAAGAATGCCAAACTGGGGAAACCTCTATTGAGAATATGAGTAGGGGATCCATATGTGTACATTTTGCCTCGGCTCCGGTTTGCTTTGAAACAGTGTTTGTGGTTAGAGAGCAATGACCCCGAACAGGGGGATCTTGAAAAGAAAGAATGAACATCATAAGCAGTGGTTAATCTATAAAAAAATAAGTGCCGGGGCTCTCGTCAGGAGGCAGCTTGCACCAGCCCATTTCTCCTGTTAACGCGTCCTAAAACAGAACCAACTACTAACCACGAAAGTGGGGAGAGGATGTGGCTTAATGGGCAGAGCTGCAGACTTCTGAGCTGAGCAACCAGGTTCGAGTCGCGGCTGCTCATTATCCTGTGATTCTGGGCACATCACTTAATCTCCCATGTAAATTAATGATGTCCTTAACTGGTGCTCATGAAAAGCACCAGTGTTGATGATTAAGTGCTGGTGTTGAGCACCAGAAACCACCGGCTCAAATTAAGCCCTGATCATAAGGTGGCAAGAAGGCATCAGTGACGAACAGTCACCAAAAAGAATGTACCCAGTGCAACCAAGTCAAATATAGATCTGCATAAAGTATAAAACTCTACCCAATTTTACAGTATTCATGTCATCTTCCAATAGGTTGTATGTAATAGGTTGGGACTGAGCTATCACTCTTTCACTCTTTCAAGGCTAATGAAACTTGCACGTTAATTGGGGAGATAAGATTCAAATTTCTGTACATTTCCCTACCCACGCGCAGTAAAAACTTCTGGATTTTGTACATGCTTTTCCAGAACATTCTAACCGGCCTCAAATCCACTCTGACTATCCTAAAGACGTTCTCAGCTAAAATGCGAATTGGATTGATTGACATTCAAGGGCACGTTACCATTCCTCCTATTCGACTTTTATGCATAGCTCTACTCACCTCCTGTGGAAGGAATGATGCAGTGAAAAAGCTGGCCTTCGAATAAGATTGCGGTTTTCACTTATCGTGTCTGGTTGCTGCTGATAGAGTGCAACGCCCTGAGGGCCTTATTTACAAGATTTTACCATAGGGCAGCCCCGCAGGTCTTCTTGCTGCGCTGCCCTATGGCAAAAGAAAAGGACAGGAGTGCGCCGTAACTATCAGATACCAGGTACACCTGTATTTTTCCCCTGCACTGGTGCACAATGGGCTGCCATGCGCCAACGCAGGCCACCTTGCACCATGGTTCAAGGGTGCCTGCATTGCAGGGATGATTGTTTTTGTGCAGGAAGGAAAACCTACACAAAAACAATCACAAGAGGCTTTTTCCTCTTTCTATGTGTTCTGCAGAATGCAGCACTCATAGAAAAAGGAAAAACAAGGAGAAATAAAAGTTTTTCTCCTCGTTGCACCCCCCTTACTCCTCCCCTGGGGAGGCGTACGTTTTTGGCGCTGCCTCAGAGTTACAATTCCTCCTAAATCTATAAATCTAGGGCAATGACAAAAAGCCATGGGTGTTGCAGGGAATGCCCCCATGGACGCCCCTTTAACGCAGAACTATATTTACAAGGCCACATTATGCCACGCAAAGTGGCTTAGTGCTGACTGGTAAAAATGGAGCAGGCCCCTGCGCCTCTGGAGCATCGCAAAAAGTGATGCTCCGGTGGTGCAGCTTCATTGTAAATGAGGCCGAGTGCCTAATGCTACCATTTATCTATTAATATGCTCTTCACTAGTTAGAAACATAGCAGGACTGACTCAGCCTTTCATCTTTCTCAAGCGGATACCATGCATACCCTCAATATGGGATAAAACAATGGTTGTGGTCTAAGACCTAGAATTCATTGGACATAATGAGGTACACACTCGTATGGGTAAGAGGATTTTCAGTAAATTAAAACTATTTGAAGCTGCTCAAAAATGTAAGACAGAAAGTTGAACGGACTTGGTTACTTATGAGTAAAGTGGAATTGCTGCAGATGTGCTCAGTAACAGGAAACTAAATTGCATATATTTGTATTTTTGTTTGTTACATAAAACCCAGTGTTCATTTGAAAGACTTTAAAGCTACCACAGCACTACAGTGCCCGTGTCCTTCAATTTTACGAGCAATCAGAGGGCACTGAGGAGGCACTCCAGGGTACCAATAAATGTGAAAGACACACAATTGATGGACGGAATGCAGAACAAATCAAAACATTCACCCCCAGTCAAGAGATCTGGGTTAAATCCATCATTCTTTTGTCATTATGCCACCCCAGTTTAGACCCGGCCATATGCAAATCAGTCTTGACCCTGTGCCTCATGGGAACAGTCCAGCCCGAACTGCCAAGCAAGGTCCTCCCTGGACCGGAAACAAGCATCCTAGGACCGGTTTCGGGGTTTCACCCCTCATCAGCCAGGATAGCTTGAATCCAGTGCCACAGTGAGCCCGGGACCCACGTCTGGGCATGCCTGGCGCACTTAGGGCGGGAAACATCGTTTACAACGCACGCGTTACAACGCGTGTCATTACAACAAATGTTTTACAACGCAAAATCCATTACAACGCATGTCATTACATCGCATAATCCATTACAACGCATTCCCCAAAGTAACGCCCCGGCGGAGTTAGAATAGTAATTGCGTTGTAATGGATTATGCGTTGTAACGACATGCGTTGTAACGACATGCGTTGTAATGGATTTTGCGATGTAAAAAGTTTATTGTAATGACACGCGTTGTAACGCGTGCGTTGTAAAGTGTCATATTCACTTAGGGCAATAAACCAAAAGACACACAATTGATGGGCAGAATGCAGAACAAATCAAAACATTCACCCCCAGTCAAGAGATCTGGGTTAAATCTATCATTCTTTTGCTCACTATGCCTTCCCAGTTTAGACCCGGCCATATGCAAATCAGTCTTGACCCTGTGCTTCATGGGACCAGTCCAGCCCGAACTGCCAGGCCAGGTCCTCCCTGGACTGGAAACAAGCATCCTAGGACCGGTTTTGGGGTTTCACCCCTCATCAGCCAGGATAGCTTGAATCCAGTGGCACAGTGAGCCCGGGACCCAAGTCTGGGCATACCCGGTGCACTTAGGGCGATAAAGCAAAAGACACACAATTGATGGACGGAATGCAGAACAAATCAAAACATTCACCCTCAGTCAAGAGACCTGGGTTAAATCCATCATTCTTTTGCTCACTATGCCACCCCAGTTTAGACCCGGCCATATGCTAATCAGTCTTGACCCTGTGCCTCATGGGAACAGTCCAGCCCGAACTGCCAAGCCAGGTCCTCCCTGGACCGGAAACAAGCATCCTAGGATCGTTTTTTTTTTTTTAAACACTAATTACAGGACATGCGTTCAGCAATGCAATGATATGTTCAGCTGTTTATCGTTGCACAGCAGCTGCATGCACATTTCCTTTGGCAAAGCAACCCGTTTTATCAACTATGAGTTTGCGTTATCATGAACTGACTTTCCGCTGGCCTCTGCTCTGCACTCTACGCCCTCAGAGGTTTGTCCGTTTCTTATGAGGAAGAACATATAATGTGCAGTCCATCGTTAAGTTTTATGTCAATGCATACCTCAACAAATTAAACAATAACTTAGTCGTAGGCGATATAACATGGACTTTTTACTTAAGACAATAACCTAGAAGTTGGCAATATTACATGGACTTTTTACACCGGTGCTAATATTTCTAGTCATGCCATCCACAGTGACATCTCCATTGTGGCATTTTCATTCACTCTCTGGGGTAGATTTACAAGCCCTTTGTGTCATTTTTGCACTGCCGTTGCATCACTTTTTGTGACGCAGCAGCGGCATAAAAATGCGGCCTATTTACGTGACGCATCTAGGGAGATGCGTCACGTTGTAAAGTCTTGCGTCACATTATACCTGCGTCAGGTATAATGTATGCAGGGTGGGCATTCCCACACAAAAAGCCTTGTAGAAGCGACGCAGTGAAATCTACAAGATTTCACTGCGCCACTTCTAGGACACCACTGCGTCAAAACCTTACGCTTGCTTGGAGCAGGCATAAGGAGTGACACAGCACAATGAGGATAGGCCTCCCCATGCATTGCGGGAGTTGCATCGTGCTTGCAACACGACCCCAGCAATGCGTGACTTTTGCGCCAACAAAATCCTTGCGCCATGGTGCGCCGTATTGTAAATACGGCTCATCCATGGTGACGCAAGGGTTTCTAAGGGTGGCACAGGGAAAGTGACGCATCTCTACAGATGGGTCGATTTCTTGTAAATCTCCTCCTCTATTTGCTGCAATCTTATTTGGTTTCCTGTCAGCATTAACTTTTTTGTTTTGTTTTAATCAACTGGCAATTCCTTTACTTTTTTAGTACACACGTAAATCCTTGCAGATGCTTGAAAACGGTGCTAGATTTGGAAGGTCCAGTCCTCATGCACATCAGCGGGAGTAGCATGGAGGGGTATGGAGCAGGGTGTGACATCCCCGATCTCTGACTCCGCCTCCCCTAATAATTGACTTTTGGGTCTTCCACAAAGTGAGATCCCCCGCCTGAAGCCAGGGAGAGGATCTCAACGACCATCTTTTCTTTGTCTGGCCTCTCTTAATTCATCTGTGGGTTTGTGTGGGCTCAGAGAGAGACAACTGACAGTGGTACATGGAGAGTGAATTATGGACTCTTAAAAGGTCTCTGACACTTTTCTAGAGAATGACTGTGGACCTTCACCAATGGAACAATTTATCATTCTCATGGGTAGGCCGGCTAGCGACAATCAAGATAACTCCTTTAATTGCCCTTACTCTCTCACGCATTGCCCATCTTTAGTGCTAAGTGCAGCTTACATCTATAAAAGTTGTGCCAATTTTATAGGAGGAAAGGGGCACGGGATAAGGCTGAGACAAAATACCTTGCTCCTGATGGAAGGAAGTATGGGTCTTGCGCCTTCACCTCATACTATTAGCCCTCTCACAGGTGGTACATATTGGAGTGGTCTAAGGAATATACTGAGAGTCATGGTGCTTTATAGATCATCCTTTGACGTGTTACCCATTTTTGGAGGTTTTGTGGATTAAGAAAAGGACTTTTGCAAATTTTTCCCAAGGCCAAATGGCTTTATATTTTTGCAGAGTCTAGCGCTAACCTGCAAATCTGGGATGACAGCTTTCTCTCGCTCTCTCTTTGTTTATCTCTCTAACTTTACACCACTTCTCAGGAATGGAGACTTGCGAGCAGGATTAGCTAGAGTAGCATTTGGGAGTTGCAAGGACAAAAGATCTGTAAAGGTTGCTGACATTTTTAAGGGGGCAGTTTTATCAGGTGGCATGGTGACATGGTTTAGAGATGGGTAATAGGTTTTGGTAGGTGCAGGTATGAGAGTGGATATTTCTTTCATCAGTTGAGGACCAGCTATAACCATAACACCTTTTAAAAAACTACTGCATGGAGCAATTGATGACCAAAATCTGGTCTCCAGAATATACAAACTCATGCTTGAATCGTAGAACCAGGACAGGTGATGCTTTCAGCCCCATTGGGAGAAGGAGTTGGCATATTATTAAGAGACAATTATTGATGGGAGGTTTTGAATAGACTGAGTTGCTGTTTCAAACAGATGTGTGGAAACAAACTTGAATTAGAACACTGGAATGTTGGGAGCACCATTGAAGACAACAAAGTGGCTCATGGCTAATAATGGCTGGTAGAAGCCTTCTGCTCCAACGTTTCAATGCTTGTTTTTCTATTTCTCCCTTTTCAATGTATAACATTCCACTCTCAGTGAGTGGAATGTTCTATTCGCCTTATAGTCCATCTGTGCCAGGGTATACTGGTTGTTAAATTCCCTCTACCTCGTTATAGGCCCGAGCCACAGGTTCAGGGCCTTTAATAGTTTTTATAGCCCTCTGCAGCAGCCTATTAGGCTATAATACTGTTTATTGAAGGAGATTTGCAGAAAGATGAATTATGCCTTGCATACGATGGCATTTCCACAAGCTACTTGGTTTTGGAAACCAATGCAGTTAGATATTAAATGGGCTGCCGGAAATAAGGTCCCATCGGAATGAGCAGTGTTCATTCTGGAGTTGGTGCCAAGGTTAGAGTGGATGAGAAGGGGCGGCTCCGGTGGAGCTTTTAGCAGTCATATTTCCCTCATGCCATTGGCAGTCAAACAAACTATTTTAAGCACCCGGGCTTCTCCCAGCTTACTCACTCTGTTAGCTTGGTATCACTGAATTTGATATGTACCAGGAATGAAGAAATCTTGCATGACTTAGATAGGTCAGAGTTTCAATTTCAGAAGATTCTGAGCCAGCTGACACACTTCTCCAAAGACTTAGCCTGTCCCAGCAGAGGGGTTGCAACTGGATACCACCTGAAGCCACAGTTAATGACGGGTTTTTAGGTGTCTCAAATAAGAATTCTCAGACAATATGTCCCTCAGATGAAGGTTGGGACTGTTCTTTAAGCTGATCCTTTTCACTGTTTTCTCATGTCCTCAGGGAATGAGTGGAAGTTGGGGGGGGGTGGGGGATGCTAACAGATTATGGAGGAGGAGAGAGGGGATTGGGAAAGCCATTTTTCTTTTGTCATTCCATTTACAAGAGAAACCTATTAAAACTTGATGATCATTGCACTGAAACTGTAATATATTTTTATGTCAGTGAAAAGCCTTAGAGATCCTTCTGCACAGTGTCACCTGAGTACTTTAATCGGTCTATTTGGCTTTTTAGGTCTCGCCTACGCAGCGCGCATGCGCTGATAGGAGGGCCTTTAGCCGTCGCTCTGCTCATTTTTAAGCACACACTCGTGCTTGTGGCGGCATCCACCTTGCGGGAGCGAGCAGGGGCGCGCCACAAGCACGAGTGCAGTGCTTGAAAATGAGCAGACTGCGTGCGCACGCACGCACCACTCCTGGGCTCACCTCCTGCTCCCCCTCTTTCTCACGCGCATTCCTTGTTTTGTCATCTTGCGGATGACTCATCTCCCCGATTTCCCGGATCTCTTGTGCCGTACCAACACCATCTCACCCCTCCCACTTGACCGACTCCACCACCACTCCGAGTTCGAGACCTCTTTCCGCTCTGTATTAATTTCCCCTCCTCTTTTGCTTTATACAAAGGGATCTCGACGCTTTACATGAGCACCGGTTTCATTACACATTTTTTTGTCAGCTTGCCCATATCTCATCTCCCCAATCTCCCGTGCAGTGCCCAACGCTGTCTCACCCTCCCAATTGCCCACCTCCGCCACCCCGCCCCCACCAACCCTAACAGTGCACTGGCCAGACCTCGTGGCTAAAAGATAACTTTGCAAGAAATCCATCAGAAACGTTGTGAGAAATGCTACACTTTAATGTAGACTTGGCATGTTGCATTTGTCACATGTAAAATGGTTTTAAAGGTCACTTTATGAGTACACTTGCCAGCAGTATTTGCCAGACCTGGAGAGAACATAAATACACAACTTTACTTGGAGGCTGTCTGCCTCCTTCTACGATTGGTTTTAAAATCTGCTTTTTTAAACTACGTGGGAAAACCTCCATCCCAAGAAAGAAGATAGGTAACCATTCCTAGGACAGGGACATGTAAGCTCTGCGTCCCCATTGGTCCATTCCAGACACCAGCTCATGAAGAATATACGTTTTTCAGACAAAGCTGCTACTCTCACAGTATAACTCTATGCTTGTAGCAGGTAGTACTCTTAATCTTAGTGCCTGCAGCTGATGCAGGTGGCGTTGGTGCTGTCACTTTGCTTCTGTGTGCCTGATGCAGTCACTGTGTTATTTACACGAGGTGTCGCTAGCATTGCTGCTGTTTCACTACGTGTTTACTCCATGCAGATAGTGCTGCAGCTGTTTCTGTGTGCCTGCAGCTGGTGCAGGTAGCATTGTTTCTGTCACATTCTTCCTGTGTTCCTGATGCAGTCACTGTGTTATGGAGCGCTTTACACGAGCACCGGTTTCATTACGCATGGTAACATTCTGTTTTTTAGGAGTTTTATACAGCGCAATTTCGACCCGTAGCTATTGGAGCGCTTTACACAAGCACCGGTTTCATTACACATTCATTTGTGGTAGTATGGTACATCTTGGTGCATTTGGTGAGGATATTAGCTCTCTTTCGTAACGTCATTGCTTGTTTACAATAAAATACATCTCTCCCTCGCACCTTCACCAACCCAATCATCTCTCCCTCACACTCCCAATACCCCTCTCATCTCGCCCTCCCAATACCCCCATCTCTCCCTCCCAATCCCCCCATCTCTCCCTCCCACTACCCCTCTTATCTCTGCCTCACACTCACACTACCCCTCTCCCTCCCACTTCCCCATCTCTCCCTCCCACTCCTCCCACTTGTGGGGCGCAAACCAGAGGTGCATGACGTGAGGCCGTTTGGCAACTGTTCACACTGTTGGTCAGTCCTGCTACCATGTCTCTGCCTCCCCCTGTTGGGTGCCCCCTTCCTGGGCAGCGAAGGATTTCCCTGACAAAAACTCATCTCTTGTAAGTGCGGGAGATGGGATTTATGTCGCTTGTTCATAAGATGCAGATTTATACAAAACACTTGTGAAACAGCTGTGTAAAAGCGTCTCCTTTTTTTTGGACTGCAGGATAAAGCAGTCAAGCCAGATCCAACGCTATCGCATTGTACACAGATCTCTGCAGCAGAGGCTCTAAGGTGTCTAGTCCGCTGGCATAAGTTGCAGTCCTTCCTTTTCTTTTGACTGTAGAAGGAGAGGAGCAGGAGTAAAGCTAAGCGGAGTCGGCAGCCAGGGGGGCATGGCGGGTGCATAATAGCACAGCCCTCTCATTCTAACTGACCTGCAATCTCAGAAGCTGACCCCCTCTTCCCAGCTCTCACCTCCTCCTCCTCCTCCTCCACCACCATCCTGGGGGTGATCTGAGATGTGGTCACTCTCCAGCTCCTGCTTGTAAACAAAACTAACTCGAGCTTTCCAACAGTAATACCATCCTAGGTGTCTCCGCACTGAGTTAACATATGTAACAATTACCCAACTCCAGTGTACTTATTTCATTACTTCGTAAGGATTAAAGGCAGAGTCTTCTTTGCAATATCAGGTTATAAATAGCTGCAAGGGGTGCAGGCTCTTGAGCTATTTTACTCAAAACTCCTAAGCTTTGCATTAATCCCACAATTATTTAATCTGTATATAAACAACGTGGGAAGATTTCATGCAAATCTAGTCCTTGACATTCCAAGGCAGAGATAGACAAGCATTGGCATAGCCAATAGGTCTCGCCTTTGGGGCCTTATAAGTATTTAGTTATGCAGCACAATATCCTTGGTGCAACAACACCAACTGTTGCATGGCTAAACACTTATAAGGTCCCAAAGGCGAGACCTATTGGCTATGCCAATGCTTGTTTTCTTCTTGCATTGGTTTGGTGCCTCTGCATTGAAAAATTAACCAAAACATTTAAAACTATGTGCATGGCCAGTCTATCCAGCACTGATTGCTCCTTCCTCTCCCATTCCTCTGTAAAATGCTGAATGAAGAAATCAGGTCCCATTGCCTGCTATCAGGTAAGGCGTGTTTATAAACAGGAAGTTTACCTTTAATGTTCAGCCATATCACCCATAGGTAGAAACACCAGTATGTTCACCAAACGCATTGTGTGGCCAGAGTTCCTTATCTGGGAGTTTGCTTTGATATCGGCGGATCCTTTCACGAAGGTGGCCCGGATTAAACACGTTTGCAGAGCGCCGATATGGATTTGGGCTATAATGGGTAAATAGTTTTCATCTGTTGCTAGGCAGGCTAAATATTTGTTGCTGAATGAAAGCCTATCCGTTCCCTTGCGCTTGTAATCTGGTTTTATTCTGCTCGTTTGTTTGAAGCCTAGCAAGTGCTGGCTACACATTAATGAGGAAATTGCTTAAATCAGCCGTTATCAGGGAGAAAATAGAAGATGAATGCAGAACGGAAGTGGCCTTCGGTCAGCCTTTCATGCCCTCAGCTGTGCCAGTTTACATATCTGCTCTCTGAAGAAATTGGCGGGAGAGTATAGTCACCGAGAGATTGTTTCGTGGATTTATACAAAGAAGGGATTCACGAACACACTGGGCGTGCCACTGACCTTTGTCACATAGAAGAAAAACATAGACTTTTTTTTATTTTGTATCACAATCAATTGTTTATTTTTCTCAAAGGGCAAGCTAGGTGTGCACTGAAGGCAAACGCTTCATATTTCAGTGCTAATTGAATTTTGGAATGAAAGGTAAGCAGTTCTAGCTAACGATCTTAATGAAGATGTTTTTCAATTTATAATTAAATGCCGAAAAACAGTAGGACAATATCACGATAAAAACATTCTAATTGATTATATGTTACCAATTTAGGTTCTATTGCAGAATAATGAGGACAGCAATATCGTGACAGCAGAATATTGTGTCAAAACTATAGCCTACAAAATATCGAGTTTACATATTTTGTATATAAACTAGTAAAGTAGAGAGTCAGAATATTGTGGAACAGAATATAAAAAAAGTAAGTATATCGAAATATTTATATATGTA